>JAPDDO010000344.1:0-183040 GCA_027422415.1 Schizothorax lantsangensis | reverse complement strand
AAATTGTAAATTTAAATTTATAAAATGTTAATACTTTAAATATATATATATACTGTATGTGTGTGTATTTATATATACACAAAATAAACAGTACACACACACACACACACACTAAATACATTTAGTTTTTTGTAGTCCAGGAAAAAAAAAGGCCAAAAAATCCCAAAAATGATTCTCTTACAAAACAAGATTCTTGAGCCAATCATCACCATTATAAAAAAAAGTTCAATTTGCTGTTTCGTCATTGTTCTGTTCATCTCAGTAATTGAATAGTGGGTGAAACACCCTTGATACCACCACCAGAATATCTGTCATAAAATGTCAAACCAGCATAACAGTTCCACAGACAGTAAAATTTACTTTTCCAGAGGAAAGAGCATTATGGTATACAATTCTGACTTTTACTAGTAAGAAAGACATTTTAGATATCAGAAATTATATTGATATTAGAAATGCATTTTCAGTTATCAGAAATAACAAATGTAACATGTTGAAATTAGTGCTGTCAAAATTAGCGCGTTAACACAGGAGATTAAGTTTTTCAGTTCAACATGTTAAAATTATTTAACGCCGTTAACGCAGGTGCGGAGCCTAGGGTTGGCCACCCCACTCATAACTGCTACTTTTTTTTTCCTGACAAGAAGTGCATTTATTCAGTCTTTTCGAGCACATCCATCTGCCATATTCTCTTGACATGAGCAAACAAGTCTGTGTTGGGGAGATGTGAAGAAACACTGGTGTGTGTTGATCTCATGACGAACCTCATGAGTAGGACCTTGAAGAGTCCATCCAAGGTGGGTTTTAACTGCTGCAGGACCCCCCTGGTGGCCTAACTCTCACTGTGCGCAGGATCAGATCTTCTAGCTGCCCCTTGAGGTTCAGCTGCTGAGCTGCAGCATAGAGGAGGATAGTCCTTTCTGATCCGTCATTCCCTGCACTGCATACATTTCCATTTATGCATCCCATTTGCAATGATCACTTTACTAACTTTCAGGAGGACTCTGCGGCTGCCGACAGAACTGTCTCTGCATACAAGATGCAACTGAACCCAACTGCTCCAACATACTCACTAATGAGCATACTCCAAGGGCGAAGAGCTTGAACGCCTTCACATCACCTGGCCCAGATGATCAGTCAGAATCTGATACTTTAAGCGCTCACTCGCATCTGCTGGTAGAAGGTTCTCTAGTGCCATCCGTATTCTGGAAAACTGTCTGGGGTCAGCTGCTGTCAGGCTGGGAATAGTAGGCTTAGGTCCTCGATATATCTGCTCTTGGGCATGCAGCATCTCCATTCTAGGCGTCACCTGTGGACATGAGGGTACTGTCGTACTGTCCTGCTCCTGCATGCTGGGCTGAGTAGGTGTATGACCTCTGAAGTGGTGTGTGATGACCCATCAGCATGTGGCCTCCTAGGTGAAATTGTAAGGTCCTCCATCTGTCTCGTCAGCTGCTCACACTGGGCAGCTCGGGGTGGAGGAACTTCATCAGTATACACTGCAGAACTTCTCCGACTACAGACGACTGGTGGCACATGAGTGCGAGGGGCTGGTACTGGTGTCACTGTTCGACGAGGAGTCTCAAAGCTGGTGCTAAACTGTTGGATCTTCCTGCTTCAGAGAAGCATTTTCTGCCTTGAGCCCTTGCAGCGTAGACAGGATCTCTGGCAGAATGTGGCTGCGAAGCTCATCGTTGTCCCTCTTCATCTCGAACCACATATACTTTATATCAGACAACTGCTAGACTTGAAGGTAGTGCTCCCCGGGCTCAAAGTAGCTCTGGCCATACATCTCAGACAATGAGAATCCGAAACAAGGACTGGTGGGAGGTTGTCCTGCACCACTTCACAGTTACAGAGTGAAAGGACAGTTTTATAATGACAGGACACGCATTTATACAACACTTTACTTTATTTAAAGGAAGAACCGCTTGTTCTGCACGTCATACATCATTACGCTATTTCTGTGTTTGATTGACCCAATTCACCTATATCTTGTAAATAAGTGTCTTGTAAATTAACCTATTAGATCTTTGTTTGTCCTGTGTATATAAGCCCAGTGAGTTTCTTTCTTTTATTCTTGGTCTTGTGTTAATGCTGCTGTTATCTTGGTGTGGATTATCACTGTTTGTTTCTTGGTTTCCATTAAATTCTACTTAACTGATCTTCAAGCCTGATGATTTATGTATCAGTGTATAAGAAAGTGTGACAAAATGGCTTTCCTAATAGTAACAATCGCATTCATGATATTTTTGCTATTATTATTGATATCAGAAATGAACATTTCTACCAGTAGCAATTCAATTCTTGATATCAATATAAACATTTGCACTAGTAATCACGTGATTACTGATACCAAAAATAAAGGTTTTTACTAGTAAGAACTGTATTTCTGATGTGGGAAATTGAAATTTCAACTAGTAAGAAATGAATTTTTGATATAAATAACTGAATTCTTTCTGCTAATAGATAGTGAAATATTGCAAAATATGCCATTACCACATTTTCAACAAGTCCAATGTTTTGGATTTAGAATGGATTCAAAAACGAAGAGGCAACGCTACACAAGGCAGTGGAAATATGCACGGAGATTACTGCATGAAAGGTGTATTGGAGAAGAGTCATCATTTCATCCAGTAACACTTCAAGAAAGAATTAATGAAGAAAATTACACTGATGAAGACATCTCAAGTGTTACTGAAAGTGTAGAAATTCAGTGGGTCAGTGGGGAGAGCTGCAGTTCAGGACCTGACAGTGTGCCCGATGGGACCAGTGAGGAAAACTGCAATTCAGAAACTGAGGATGAAAACAAAGTGGCCCTAACTTCCCTCTCAACATTTTTACAAGAATGGGCAACAAAACACCTCATCAAGCATAATGCCCTAGATGATCTCCTGAAAGGACTTAAAAAAAATGGACACCCAGAGCTCCCATCAACAGCAAGGACACTGCTGAAAACTCCAAGACTCATTAAATCAGTGGTAAAATCTGGAATGGAGTGTGTCCATTTTAATTTAAGAGAGAGCCTTCTTGAGCAGCTGCAGCGCTATCCAAGGGAGATTACAGAAGGAGTTAGCACATTGGAGCTATCATTTAATATAGATGGCCTGCCTTTTTTTAAAAGCAGCAAAACACATCTTTGGCCCATCCTCTGTGCCATTCATCTGCCACCCATCAGTATCTTTCCTGTCACACTGACACTCGGTCCCACCAAACCAACAAATTTGGATTTTACTGAAGAAGCCATAAAGGACATTCAGGAACTTCTGGACAATGGTTTGGATGGAAAAGAAATAAAAATCAGATGTGTTGTGTGTGACGCACCCGCAAGAGCCATGGTAAAAAGATCAAACAGTATTCTGGGTACTATGGGTGTGATAAATGCACACAGAAGGGCACATGGGTGGTTGGGCGCGTGACCTACCAAGAGGTTGATAACCTCACTTTACGAAGCAATGACACGTTTCGCGCTGAAATGACTAGACGTCAAGAAAATGAGGACACTCCTTTGTCCCCCTTTCTGAGCCTCCCACTGGACATGGTAGAACAATTCCCGATTGATTACATGCACCAAGCTTGCCTGGGAGTAATGAAAAAACTAATAACAGTGTGGGTTAGAGGAGACAGGAAGGTGAGAATGTCTGCTGGGCAAATAAGCAATGTCACCCAAAGGCTGCTGTCACTTCGAAAGGTCATTCCCAGCTGTTTTGCCCGGAAACCTAGAAATCTGGAAGACATTGACAGGTGGAAGGCAACCGAACTGCGGCAGTTTGCTGTTTACACAGGAAAGATCGTGCTTAAAGGAATTCTAGCTGACCAGCTATATGATCACTTCATGGTGTTCAGTGTTGCCTTGAGTCTTCTGCTTTGCCCTACACTTGCAGTGGAACACAACAGCTACAGCAAAGAGCTGATGAAATACTTTGTTGGAAAAGCAGGAGAACTATATGGAGACCACTTCATGGTGTACAATGTACATTCAATGGTGCATCTACCAGAGGAGGCAATGGCTTTTGGCAGTCTTGATGCTTGCAGTGCATTCCCTTTTGAAAACTATCTTGGGAAGCTGAAACGACTTGTAAGGTCAGGAAAGAAGCCACTTATTCAAGTGGTCAAACGGCTAGAGGAGATATCAAAATCCCCATTGTCTGTGGAGGCCTCCAAGCCCAAATTCAAAAGGCCCAATAATGCCTTCATACTTGATGAAGGAAAATGCTGTGAGGCGATTGAAGAGAGAGAAGAGTTGGATGATTCTGGTTACCAGATGCTGCTGTGCAAGCTTTTTGAGAAAACAGAACCACTTTTCATAGATCCATGTGATTCAAGAATGCTTGGATGCTTCAAAGTGCAATCAAGGCATGCTGTTATGAAGCTCATACCAGAACGGCAGCTGACAAGAAAAGCTATAATGGTGGAAAAAAGAGAAGAGACCATTTTCTTAGCAATTCTGCATGTGCACAGATAATGCCCTAGGAATCTCTCTCTCTCTCTCTCTCTCTCTCTCTCTCTCTCTCTCTCTCTAGTTAAATTCAATTGAGCTAAGTTGGAATGATTATATAATACAGGAAATAACGAGATAACTTTTAAGACCTCTCTCCCTCTCTACTCCCCTCCCCCTAATTCAATTTATTGACATGACGTGCTGTATTGCCAAAACATTACAATGAACAAAAATAATTATTGTATAATTCATAATATAAAAAAGCAGCACATGGTAGCACATGGCACCAAGGAAGGGTTAATACCCGAAAACGTTTTACACTTTTACACCTTTGCACTTTTTTTGCACAATTTTGTGACCTCTGAATAATAAATGATATAAGCCTTTTGGGCTAAATTTGTGCGGATCTTTATAATTCATAATATAAAACAAATAAATACACACACACAACTCTCTCACTCTCCCTCTCTGCCCCTTCCACCTTTATCCCTCTCTCTCTCTCTCTCACACACACACACACACACACACAGCCAATGCATTAATGTTAAGATCTACTGTTAATTTACCATTTAAGGACATTCAGAGAAACCAAGGAGGATAAACAGTGAAGGTCATTAAAATCAGTTATTATAAGCAATAAGTTATTGAATAAATATAATACACTGTGTAAGTTATCTTTAATAAATATTTACTTGTGTATATATTTTTTTTTATCTCAACAGATGGACATAAAATTTTTGCAGTTGTGGAATTTGCTGAGGATAGTGCTGTTGAAATAATTCCAACGTCATGGTTGGAGGAAACCAAAGAGGTATTGTTTTGTTTTCAATAAGTTTTCACATTCATTTACATTACTAAATTAGTTCAAGAATGGTAAATCTTTTTTTTTTTCAGGGAACATTCTGTTACTGGACATTTACGAACACAAGAAAACTTGTAAAAAACTGCATTCTGCCAGACAAAGCGAAGTGGAGGCGATGTCCATTAAAAAAAGTTTGGCTAAGAACAGGTAACGTAGTTTTTGCATTATTTAAATGAATCTACAGTTGTCATGATCTCCACACTCTATTAACACCTGTACCTGAGCCTCACCCCAGCACTCACACAAAAACCCACACATCATGTTCTTTTTAGGTCTGGTCTTGGCTAGGACTACCCAAAGTCTCAAATATACATCTTACCTGAAGTATTTACCCACAGCGTTATTCTTTGCATCCTTGGTTCCTGTTGTTCCTCTCCTTTACTCCTATCTCCAAGTCTGCTCCCCGAACCTGTAAGAGAAGGAGACATCATTGCAACATTTGTCAGTCGGTGATTATTGGTGTGTTTATGGGGCTTACTCACCTTCCACAGACTGGTCATCTGCTCTCCAGCCCTGCACATCTTCCTGTTGTTGTTTATTGCAAGATACTCACCTATTTGCTCTGCATCTGTCAATTAGCCTATGTTTATCATTACTTCCCTTCTGTGAAGTGTTTCCTGACAGCAGTATTTTAATGAGGATTGTTAAAGGAAAATTCAATCATCAAGAAAAATGGATTTTTTCTTCGCTAAACTACACTTTACACCAATATTTAATTTTTTACCATATTTAATATTTACTGTATTTTCCAGACTCTTACACTAAAGGTCTTCAGAAATGCCGGCGTGTAGTGGAGACTTCAAATGTTGAAACAGAAGACTGCTCCACAGTGAACAAAAAGAGGGCACATAAAAAGCCACCAAAATTTGTGTCGGAAATTGATTCTTCCTCAGATGGTAATTATTCAAATCACTTCAAAGAATTTTGTATATATCTACTGAAAAAATAAAAATAAAAAACCCTAGCAAACCTGTTGTGGAGCACAGGGTTGAGGATCCAAATACAGAATTAAATAAGTGTAATCCAAAGATATAATCAACAGGCAAGAGGTCACACACATATGTTTGGCAAACAATCCAAACATATAACGTAGCAACAAAAACAGGAAAAGAGCCAACGTAATTATAAATAACAATTTGTGAGCTATTTTGAAGATCCATTTACAATCATTATAGTCCACATGCTATTTAAACAAATGAACATAAACCTAAACTTGTCAATGTTAAGAACATTTGGTTGAAATTACATTTTAAGTCTCGAAGTGTATAACTTCAAAAATACAACTAACTTGTTCACTTATTATCATGCATGTATTTTTATATCATGACATTACTGTTAATCACACTCATTGCCTTAATAATAATAATAAAAAAAATTAAAAATAATAAAAATAAAAATAAATTAATTGCAATATTCTCAATTATCATACCATATTACTGTACACTAAATTAAAGACTAAATCAACGGCACATTCAGAAGCAAATTCTCAAGACCTCGTGTAAAGTCAATTTAGTTCTCACTGTCTTGTCAGTTAGAAATGCTTACAGGTCAGCTATCTGATCAAAGTCTTAAAAACCTTCATTCATAAATGTCATTTGGCAGTGATACTTATCGAATCAAAATTGTTATAAATTGAACAATAGCCAACAGATTTCCCAATCCTATCACCAAATAAACAATATTGCTTAGTTTTAAACTGCCAAATATTCATTAAAAAGACACCCTCAGTTTCTGTAAATCTGTTTTGAAATAGTATACATTATCAAAAAGTCCTGTCAGTGTTAACAATAATATTAATTTAATTTGACTTGACAGGTGTTCATAAACAGCTCCGTAGATCCTATTACAATTTTGTTGTTTTAAACATTAACTTCAACTGCTATATTTCATTTAATTAAAACCTCTTGTTATTGTCAAAACTGGCCACTTCAAAGGGCCCTTCAGAATGAAGGATTTTGAAGGGTACAACTGATGGACACTTCGGGCCCCATGATCCTTTGCACAGATGCTTTGCATGATTCCGGCGCAGTCTTTTCATAATTATATAAACTATGGATTAAAAGCTTTTGTGAATTTTTTGTTTTTGTTTTTTATATAAACATTCAAAATTATTTTCTTTTCAGATGAAAGCAGAGTTACAAAGAAAAAAAAAGTGTCAAAACCTGTTCCACCTAAATGTAAGTTGTTATATAATTAATGCAGACAGTGATATTACATTTATTACTTTTTGTTTTGTTTGTTATTCATAATTTTTAAGGCTCTAAAATGCAAATCAACCTACTTTTCATATTTCTGTTGTATTTTTAGATCAGCCACTTCCCAAAACTTATCCTGAATACAAAGGTATATATATACACACACACACACACGTATTTATGTATGTAGTACATTTATGTGTGTAGACTTAAAGTAATATTTTCTTTCCAATCCACAGACAATCAAGAAAAGCCAAGTTCTCCGGATTTATTCTGTAGGAGGAAGTTTCTTATTTTAATAAACATGTAATGTCTATTTATACTTGCAGCTCTATTAAAAATAAATAAATATTTACAGCAGAGGCATCCTTGACACAGTTCTCACTGCAGGGTGTGTCACCACCCCAACAAGGTGTGTAGCAAAATTTCATTGTGATACATTCATAAACTTGTATGTAATATGTACGTTTTGAAACATAGGTATTTTGTTTTTATGCCTCAGCAGTGTCACATCTGTTAAGAGAGCCACAGGTCTCATTTGATGAAGCCACAAAGAGTAAGCAAGCAGTTCTTTGTCACAATCATGCATACACATTTAAGGAACTGACTCTATATAATATTTAATTTCTCCTTAGACTACCACACAAGAGTCTTACAGAAGTTGCAAGAACTCTGTGAAAACCAGCAAGATATCCTTGCTATGCAAAGGCAAATTCTGGCTGCAGTGGCTGTTCCAGGGGTTGAAGCAGAGGAGGGGGTTCTAGAAAATGGGCCCTGTCAAACCATCGAACAACTTAAACAGTTTGACAAAACATTAGACACTCAAGAGAAAAGGACAAAGATGGTAACAAATAAATAAATACATATAGATAAGCTGTATAGTATTCCTCTACAGCAGGGGTTCTCAAAGCCCCTAGCCCTGCACAATTTGTATGTCTCCCTAATCAGACACACCCAATTTATGTCTTGCAGTCTCTAATGAGCTGATGAGTTGAATCAGGTGTGTTAAGGGAGACAAACAAAATGTGCAGGGCTAGGGGTCCTCCAGGACAGGTTTGAGAACCATTGCTCTACTGCAGGGTTGTCCAATCCTGCTCCTGGAGGGCCATTTTCCTGCATATTTTAGCTCCTACCCTAATTAAGCACACCTAATCAAGGTCTTTCTAGGCATACTAGAAACTTCCAGACAGGTGTGTTGAGGCAAGTTGGAGCTAAACTCTGCAGGACAGTGGCCCTCCAGAACTGAGTTTGAACACCCCTGATCTACAGGGTTTCTGCAGGCCTTAAAAAGTTCTTAAATCGGAGGAAAATGTCTTATTAAAATTATGAAATCATGGCATTAAATGTTGCAAGCACTGCAAAAAAAAAAAACAACAACAAAAAAAAACAATACCTTTCCAATGAATATTTTTTTATATAGTATACTATAATCTAATTTACATCATTGATGCACTGTGTCCCTTTAAATTTGCCTGGTCTTTACTTGGTCTTAAAAAGTTAAAAGTTATTTATGAAGTCTTAATTTTTATCTTCATAAAGCCTGCAGGAACCCTGATCAACAATGAAATGCTCACTCAGCTATGTCATCATAATTTTGAACTGCAGTTCAAAATTATGATGACATAGCTGAGTGAGCATTTCACTGGGCTTTCAAGTTATAACAAATATGTTCGAGGAACACATGGTTACAACAGCCAGAGAAAAATAAAAACTAAAACAGAAGTCAAGGGTCAAGAGCCCAACTAAAGCAGACACTGATCTCTAACATGGTTACTTCAATTGAAACAATAATTCAACATCTAAACCTTAGTTAATTCTCAATAAGATCTTCTGTAGATGTCTGACAGAAATAAAGTCAGTCTGGTTATTAATAAGTGGAGCTGGTGATGATGTTTGTGGGGTTGTTTAATCAGATCTTGAGAGATTTAATGTATTTTATTTCAGTTGATTTCATCTAAGGCTATGGCTGAAGTTAGTTGTTCTTGTGTTTCTTTTTCTTCAGTGATTATGTTTGTTAACAGCAAGTGTTCATCACTAATGCTCAATTATCACTCAAATAATCACTTAATTGCAATGTATATCTTATTTTAGTGAACTCAACTGAAAGAAGTTCAGAGCACTCATAATTGTTAGTTTTATAAACTTAAATGGTTTAAGGCAATAAGTTTAGTCAAACAGTTTGAGTTAACCTAACTTGTCGGGTTTTACAGTGCACAAAAATAAGTCGAGCAAACTTTTAAGTTGGCTCAACTTTATTTTTATTTTTTTTACAGTGTGCCAGTAAGTTAGAACTTAAAATGTTAAGTTCACTGAATTAAATTGGTCTCCCTGAATTTCAATAACATTAAACTGACTTAAAAATTCAAGTTGAATCTAGCATAACTTACAAAAAAAAGTTGAAATTGCTTAAATTATTTTTTATGAGTTAAAGTAACTTTAAAACATAAGTTGTCATGACTTTTTCATCATATAATTTTTTACAGTGTGTGGTATTGTTACATTGTGAGTTTAAGTTAATTTCTATGTTTTTATGGTATTTAACTGCCATCTTGTTTATATATATATATACAATTTTTTTAGGTGAACTACCTACGGTCAATCGGGGGTTCAAATCCAGGGGCAGCTGTTCGGAAAATGCTGTGTAAGGTGGCCACCAATGAGGTCCTGGGTGCATACAGCCTTAGGGGGAAGAAATCCAAACTAGCCTTCCAAGGTCTCAGGATTTGTTCCATTATTATAGGTAAGTTTTAGTCTAACTGACAATTATGTTAAAGGATTATAATAAAGTAACTGTCTTGAATATTACATTGTAGAATAAAATACTTTTTATGCTTTCAGGGCTGCGTTTCCCGAAATCTTCTTAACACGTTGTTCTTAAATTAAGCTGTGCCTTCGTTAATACGTGTTTCCTGAATCGTTCTTAGTTAAGTATACCTTCTGTAAGTCATACTTTTGTAAGGTTGGTCTGGACCACTTATCACATTTGACAGTTAACAGTTCTTTACATATCATTCTATACGAATAGTTGTGCAAAATCAAAGACGGTGCGTATTTTCAATTGAAGATAATTTATAGATTTAATGGGCTGTTTTTGGTGCTTGACACTTTTTTTATTGGTCATTTTGTGTGTTTTACGAATAAGATAGACTACAAGGTTAAGAAGCTTACTTAAATGTAAAATGCTTTTTCTCTATTTTGCAATAGTGAAAGACGTAGCGCGCTAAGAGACAGCGTTATCGGGAAACGCACTCCAGAACAATTGGAGATTACCAAATCTCAAATCTAACACCAACTTTTTTCCCCGTACAAATGCACAGCATGCATGGATGATTTCTAATTTTATTATTTCATTCTACTTCTAGGAGCAACACAGAGGAATTTTAAATCACTGAAGTCAGTTGAGGTGGAGGATTTGATTTCCCTGGCTCTAAAATTTGCCCCCCACAGGAATTTGAAATGGTAATCACACTATATTAAAATATATTTTGAGATGAGTATCAACTGTCAATAGAACTGATGCAAAAGTATTTTTATCTAATTTTACTGTAAGATTTAACAGAATTGTAAGAAACAACATTGCCAGCAAGCACCCCTTTTAACACTTTCTTCAACAGCAAAAATGCAAGTGATCACGCGGGCGCTTCCCTGTTGTGCATTCCACACTCCGCACAAACATTTGAATATGGGCCAATAATAGAGCATATTTATAGGCCTATAGGTTTATTAAAATAAATATTCACCAGTCCACTTCAGACAGATACGAGAGATGTAGTTATAACCTATAAATTGAAGGCTTTTAGACATTTTAATATGATCTAACTGACCGATACCGCTCCAATCTGTTGATCATTATTTGTTGTTGATCAAGATTAAACGGATGTCGCTCTCATAAAAAGACTTCGTTTAATGACTCAATTATGGATTAAATCATTAAGATACATAACAGGCTAAATAAAATATGCTGAATATGTAATATTGTTCAAATATTTATAAAAATGCTATAAATAGCCAGGCTGCTAATAAGACTGTAGTTTCACGTTTTGCGTCTGCATAACAAAATAAATTATTTTTAATATGCAATTACAGGTGCTGGTCATATAATTAGAATATCATCAAAAAGTTCATTTATTTCACTAATCCCATTCAAAAAGTGAAACTTGTATATTATATTCATTCATTACACACAGACTGATATATTTCAAATGTTTATTTCTTTTAATTTTGATGATTAGAGCTTACAGCTCATGAAAATCAAAAATCAGTATCTCAAAATATTAGAATATTACTTAAGACCAATACAAAGAAAGGATTTTTAGAAATCTTGGCCAACTGAAAAGTATGAAAATGAAAAGTATGAGCATGTACAGCACTCAATAGTTGGGGCTCCTTTTGCCTGAATTACTGCAGCAATGCGGCGTGGCATGAAGTCGATCAGTCTGTGGCACTGCTCAGGTGGTGTTATGAGAGCCCAGGTTGCTCTGATAGTGGCCTTCAGCTCATCTGCATTGTTGGGTCTGGTGTCTCTCATCTTCCTCTTGACAATACCCCACAGATTCTCTATGGGGTTCAGGTCAGGCGAGTTTGCTGGCCAATCAAGCACAGTAACACTGTGGTCATTGAACCAGCTTTTGGTACCTTTGGCAGTGTGGGCAGGTGCCAAGTCCTGCTGGAAAATGAAATCAGCATCTCCATAAAGCTTGTCAACAGAAGGAAGCATGAAGTGCTCTAAAATTTCCTGGTAGATGGCTGCGTTGACTGTGGACTTCAGAAAACACAGTGAACCAACACCAGCAGATGACATGGCAGCCCAAATCATCACTGACTGTGGAAACTTCACACTGGACTTCAAGCAACATGGATTCTGTGCCTCTCCACTCTTCCTTCAGACTCTGGGACCTTGATTTCCAAATGAAATGTAAAATTTACTTTAATCTGAAAAGAGGACTTTGGACCACTGAGTTATTTTTCTCCACAGCCCAGGTAAGACGCTTCTGACGTTGTCTCTGGTTCAGAAGTGGCTTGGTAGCCCTTTTCCTGAAGACGTCTGAGCGTGGTGACTCTTGATGCACTGACTCCAGCTTCAGTCCACTCCTTGTGAAGCTCTCCCAAGTGTTTGAATCAGCTTTGTTTGACTGTATTCTCAAGCTTGCGGTCATCCCTGTTGCTTGTGCACCTTTTCCTACCCAAATTCTTCCTTCCAGTCAACTTTGCATTTAATATGCTTTGATACAGCACTCTGTAAACAGCCACACCTTTCAGTAATGACCCTCTGTGACTTACCCTCTTTGTGGAGGGCGTCAATGTTCGTCTTCTGGATCATTATCAAGTCAGCAGTCTTCCCCATTATTGTGGTTTCAAAGAACAAGAGATACCCAGAATTTATACTGTAGGGATGGTCATTTATTCAAACTCAAATGTAAATATTCTAATATTTTGAGATACTGATTTTTGACTTTCATGAGCTGTAAGCTCTAATCATCAAAATTAAAAGAAATAAACATTTGAAATATATCAGTCTGTGTGTAATGAATGAATATAATATACAAGTTTCACTTTTTGAATGGAATTAGTGAAATAAATCAACTTTTTGATGATATTCTAATTATATGACCAGCACCTGCATACGAAATCAAACAAGACGTGTAATGAAGAAAAATATTTAGAAAAAAAATGGGGAAAAAGTAAATATTAATAAATTTTTAACGTACATTAAGTAAACAGTTCCCCGCAATACATTAATATCAACCAATTCAGCACCACCACCATGGACAGCACCTCGCAATGATGTACATAAGAATATATACCTCAAGTAACCTTCTAAGGCATAGGTCTTCAACCCTGTTCCTGGGGACCCACTGTCCTGCAGAGTTTAGCTACAACCCTAATCAAACACACCCGAAGCACCTAATCAAGCTCCTTAAGATTGCTTGAAAATACAAAGGCAGGTGTGCTGAAGAAGATTGGAAATAAACTTTGCAGGACATTGGTCCCCAGGAGCTCTGTCCTAAGGCAGTGGTTTTCAAACCGGTCCTGCAAGCACCCATGGGCGGCGCTAGGGAGGGGCTAGCAGGTGCTCCAGCACCCCCAAGAAAAACCAAAGCACCCCCATAGCACCCCCATAAAAAATGAAATAAAATAAAAACATTTGACTCATTAAACACATGCATAAATACTGCAATGAAATAACGTGATTTGCAGTCGCACGTAAAGTCAGCATTTTATTTTAGAAATGGATCGGTTCCTTGTGCCAAGTAGCCTACTGTTGGCCTGCCCGACTAAATATTTTTCTAGTCAACTATTCGCACGTTTATATTAAATTGATAGTATA
The DNA here is from genome assembly GCA_027422415.1 of Schizothorax lantsangensis. NCBI lineage: Eukaryota > Metazoa > Chordata > Actinopteri > Cypriniformes > Cyprinidae > Schizothorax > Schizothorax lantsangensis. The sequence continues at coordinate 169,217 of JAPDDO010000344.1, read as the reverse complement.
ATAACCATTTAGGTTATTATTTATGCCTATTATTTAGGCATTTAGGCGTATTATTCCGCGCTCAAACGCACGCATGACGCTTGCCGCAAAGCACCGGCTAAAGTAATGATTATGAATGCATCGGGGGAAAATACATTTTAATTATTTATTAATAAACAAGTGCTTTCTCAGACTCGCCATCTCCACAGTGGACGTGCCTTTAATAGAGAAATGCACCTATACGGACTACATAATCAGAGAAGATTTGTTTTTTATTATAATTGGTTTTCAAGCTTTCTACAGATTTATTTCTTATGTCTGTGAGCTGGTTCATTGTTGTGATGCGCTCCATTCACGGAGACTGCATGATACGACAGAAAGCACATCCAAAAATGACTGGAGTATAAGCTCTTTCCGCAGGAAAAAAATAAATAAATAAAAATAATTGCGTGCGCGCCCCCATGCAGTAGGCTAAGCGCGATAATACTCCCACATTCCTCATAAACATTTGAAATGCGCCTATATAGTGATTTTATTATTCATATAAAAATAATAATAATAACAACATGTTTTGGTCATATTTACTATTAATTGTCCAGCTCCCCCTGTCATTGATCTAGCACCCCCTCAGCACCTGCGTTCAACATTCTCTGGCGCCGCCCCTGCAAGCACCCCTAGCACCTCACATTTTGTATGTTTCCCTATATCTGACACACCCATTTCAGGTCTTGCAGTCTCTACTAATGAGCTGATGAGTTGAATCAGGTGTGATAGATGAGGGAGACACAGAAAATGTGAAGTGATGGGGGTGCTTATTAGGACCGGTTTGAAAACCACTGTCCAAAGTATACTTGTGCGTGTGTGTGTGTGTGTGTGTGTGTGTGTGTGTGTGTGTGGTGTGTGTGTGTGTGTGCGGGTTTATGTGGTTTATGAGGACACAAATTTGTATAATAACATGGGTATGACAGAGGTATTACAATTTGAAGGTGGTTTATGAGGACAATATTCAAAAGGCTTAAAAAACATACTAAATGGTGTTTTTTTGAAAATCTAAAGATGCACACAGTCTCCTGTGAGGGCTAAGTTTAGGTGTAGGGTTGGTGTAGGACAATAGCACACACAGTTTGTTCAGTATAAAAACCATTACGCCTATGGAGAGTCCCCATAAACCACAAAAACCAACATATGTGTGTGTGTGTGTGTATATATAGTTCGGGGATCATAGAAAACTTGTACCTTGAGTTAAGGTCTACCTTTAGGTGGGTTTAAAATAGTAATCACACTGTATTAAAATCTATTTTGAGATAACTGTCAACTATGTCAATGGAACTCATGCATATGTATTTTTTGTATCTTATTTTTCTATAAGATTTAACAAAATTTCAAGAAACTAAATTGCCAGGAAGCGCCCCATTGCTACCCTGTAATGAGTTTAAAATGTATCATTTATATTTACGAATTATAACCAGTATTGCCCCTTAATGGAAAGTTAATTTCTGTTCATGGTGCGCGAAGAATTTGCATGTGTGCTTGTGTTTTATAGAGTGTGGTTTGTCTGCGAGCATTTAATTTCGCATGCCGTGGTAAAAATGTTTTTGATTTCATATTTACTGCTTCATATTAAAATCGGTTAGAAATTTAAATTAGTTTACGTTTACTAGAAAAAAAGTTTAATGTGATGTAAATTCACAATTGCGAGAATAAAGTCAAAAAAGATTAAAGTGAGAGACACAAATCCTGAATTACAAGATAAAAACTCAAAATTGCGAGATGTAAACTCCAAATTGCGTGGACAAAAGCCTGAGTCTAAGGCTAAAAAATAAATATCTTTAAAATAAATATCGCAATTCAGACATTTTTCTCAGAAGTGCGGGATAAAAGAATAAGAAATATGAGATATAAATTCAGAACAGCGAGAAAAAATATAAAAAAAACAGAATTGTGAGAAAAAGTCGCAAAAACCTTTATTTATCCGAAAACATGCTTCCATTAACTTATACACATGGAATAAAAATCTCGCTCTCACAGTTTTAAACGCACGGGAAATTCAAAACATCGATGTAATAATCAAATAAATGGTTTACATTCCACAAACTTTAACAGCCCTAAACATATTTGTTCGCATTCGTTAAAAGGTTAACTTGACAGTCCCCATATATTACGATTTGACAAGCTGATCGTAAAAGTATGCTGAAGTGACTCTTTACGACTTTGATATTTAGATAGGATTTCGATTTATGGGTTACGCATGAATGTATATACGTATTAATTTATGAAGTAGAGTATTATTTATTTAACTGCTCATGTAATTTAATCTGATTTTCATCTCCTTAAGCTACACTTTTTGTTTCTTTGTTACTTTTACAGAAGACTGAGGTGGAAGAACAAGAGTAGAAGACGAGTACAGAGGAAAATGATTATCAACATGTTGTTGTTAGTAGTAGTAGTAATTTATAGATATAGGTAATTTATGTATAGTTAATACTGTAATTTATTTGTTCATGCTGTATCGTTGCTTAATATGCTTGCACCTGTGCATGTTTATTTTTATATACTTGATAATTAAATGTTTTGGAAGTATTTCATGGCTTATGCTATTTTATACCAACAATAAAACAATGAATATGGATTGTGGACTGATTTATTTATATAGATTTACTGCATTATTTATCAATAAGTACCAATGCAGAAAAAGGTAAGAAATAATAAACATGATGAATAGGGTTAGGTTAGAATAACGTTCCCATAACGTTATTCTAACGTTCCCATAACGTTATTCTAACGTTAGAATAACGTTCTATAAACCAGAAACTAACGTTCTATTTCCGTAAAGAAAACTTTCCTGGCTAACCAAAAACTAACCTTAAAAAAAATGTTCTGGGAACCAAAAACTAACGTTCCCGGAACGTTCTGGGAACCAAAAATTGTTAGCTGGGATGGCACAAATCTTCACTCAGTTTTTCACCACACGCATCTACTATAAGGAAAATAAATCAGGGAGGACACACAATCACAATTAATTTTGCCAGTTGCTAACGTTTTGTAAAATGTTACTTTTAACTTTTTAACTTTTTTTTTTTTTTGAGTCTGTGGCCCTATACAAAAGTTTAATTACATGGGCAAATGTTTGTTGAATTAAACATTGATAAATCTATAAAAAAAATCTAACAAAACATAAGTGTGTAGCCATTCACGAAATCTCACAGATTTTTTTCGTTCAACAACAAACATTTAAATATGTATTTCACCAATAATTTAACTCTGAACATCGTTGATATGTTTTATTATTTGTATGTAAATATGTCTGCACATTTCAGATTTTAGCGTGTGAACGGGACTTTTATTTTGGAGGGGGGATATGACATCATAAGGCTGTGCCACACTCCTGCTCTGTTGTGATGTGTCTGAAGAAAGGTTTGTGTTTTGAGCATTTGAACTGTTCCTAACTGTTCAGGCACTTTTATGCTTCTATAGAACTCTTAAATTAATGTTTTATTACTGAATGTAACATTGTAATGCTTTGTATAACATTTCTGAACGTTTTATTTGTTGTTGAGAAAAGTGCATCCGCACATGAGTAACACATTTAGTAGATTTATTTTCTTTGTTAATTATTCTCATCTTGTCCAAACTCACAGAAAAACATCCACGTGACACACTATTATAAAGATGGCGTTTATTAAAGAGGAGAGTGAAGAAATAAGGATTGCAGAAGTATTCAGCATCAAACATAAAGATACTGAGGAACAAACAGGTTGGTTTCTTTCTCAAAGCTGAACTCAGTCATTTGATTCTTATTCACAGTACAGCTCTACAGAAATGAATGATATTTCTGAAGAATGTCATATGATTTTCCTAATTATGGCTTTTATTTGACCTGGAGTGTAGGCCGGGGCCAGTTCTAGACATCATGATTCCTAACCTTTTTATTTATACAAAATTTAATTAAAAGAATTTGTATATTTTTAATTCTACAGGACAAAAGTTTGGAAACAAGCCTGGATTTAGCCTATTTGATAAAAATAAAAAAATACAATTGTGAAATATTATTACAATTTAAAATAATGGTTAACTATTTTACTATACTTTAAAATATATTTCTGTGATGCAAAACTGAATTTTCATCAGCCATTACTCCGGTCTTCAGTGTCACATGATCATCTTATTATTATATAAATATAAATATCTTATTTTAATTATTATATATAAATCTTTTATAATAATATGTCTTCACTATCACTTTTTATCTATTTAACACATCCTTGCTGATGATTATTATTATCGGGGGTTTTTTCTGATCAAATAAACGCAGACTTGATAAGCATAAGAAATTTTGTTCAAAATCATTAAAAATAGTAATGGGTCCAAACTTTTGACAGGTACAGGTACTCTTTTTTGTTTGATGAAGATTTTATTGTTATTATCATTTTGCTGTTTTATTTAATTTAATCCCAGTTTCAGAATACCACTTCAGTAAGTGCTTTTATCACTTTTTCCTAGCTGGGTATGGGCAGGATTTCCCCTCCCATTTAATCAATATTGAACACAGATATATATGACTGTCATATTATTAATATCAATAATATGATATTATGTATAGCATTATTACCTTAAATATGACATTTACACAAATCAAGTGGATCAGAAAGCAGGGTTCCCACGCTTCTTGAAAGTACTTGAATTTCAGACATATGGATTCAAGGCCTGGAAAGTACTTGAAAACAAACATAGATCCTTGAAAGTGCTTGAATTAAATTTGAAATCAATTTAGTTTATGGCGCTATTTCAAAAATTGCCCTATATATGCTGTCAAAGACAGAATGAAACGGCACTCATGATTGGGGTGGAGATGGGGTAGCGCGAAAAAAAACTTAGCGTGTGTGTTGATGCGCAGCTAGAGCCCTGCGCGGGACAGTTTTCTTAAGCCTGCTCCCTCTGAGTTTCTGACCATTACCTCCCACAACGTGTGTGTCCCGCTCCAGCAAACATTCTAGTATTGTATATAACTTTCACGCTATCAATATGTGGGGTATTGAAATCACATTTGAATGAGCGCTCGCAGTTCACTTTCACTTTGGATTTTGCGATCATGCTCACTCTGTGTAAAGTGAGCACATCTTTACAGTGTGTGAATAATTATTAGGCACGTTGATATTCTGATCATACTTTTTTCCAGGTACATTTTACCAATTCCAAACCACATCTATCTTAATAACTACTATTAATTTTGTATTTAATAATTTATAAGTGATATATAATTGTCCATGAAGGCTGGAAGTGAAAAACTCCTTATATTCAGGTGTGCAGAATTATTAGACAGGTTTTATTTTACAGATGAAACGAGCCAAAAAAGAGATTTAACTGAAAAGTCAAAAATTATTAAATCCCCATGAGAAATATTCAAAACTAATGCAATACAGAAATTGCCAAGTTAAGGCATGACCTTTGGTCAGTGAAATGCTCATTGGGTCAGCAGGGTTAAAAAAAAAAAAACAGGTGGAGAAGAAAAGACACACGGTAACTGCAAAATAATTAAGAATCAATGTGAAGAATTAGGTGTAAACCATCAGGAACCATGAGCAGTACGGGTCAGTACAGTACAGTACGGTACGGTTCGGGACCGAACACCCTGATCCAGCTTGCGTTTCCACTGCCAACCCTTTACTTTATAGGCGTGGTGTATGCCGGAAAGTAGTGATCAACAATAAAGCGTGACAATAAGCACAACTCCGCCTCTTTTATGTAATAATAGCCATTATAAAAGTATAAGTACAAAGTATAAGAGGATTATATAAGAGGAAATAAAGACAAAAGCAAACAATTCAGTCAAACGTATCTCATGTTTAATCACTACAGAGACATCAGAGCCAGCAGCAAATGTCGGAAGGACTAGCCGAGCTAAGGATGCTCGAGGCGGATACATGAGCACGGAGCGCCCGGTGATCACCTGGAGCTCCGAAATCGGCATAGCAAATTTTCAAATAGGCTCTGTCTTTATAAATAAACCGCAGATTTGAGTTTTAAACAACTACATTCTCGCCTGAAAAACTCGTAAAACTACATTTCATGACAGAATAACAGTAATATTTTGAAAATTACGCTGGGTTTTGGGCAATGACGTTTCACAAGTCCACAAGAACAGAACGCATATTGAGAAACGGCTATCGTCTGTGTGAAAATCTAAAATTATAAAATACACTGTTATATTTTTTTGTGTTTGCGCACGTACTGCTCAGTGTATACGAGCCATAAGGCTCCAGCGCCATCATTTTCCAGAACTGCAACCTACCTGGAGTCTCCAGAAGGTTCTCAGAGACTATGCTTGGGTAAAAAATCCTAAAAAAATGACCCTCACTTAATAAGAAGTGCTGTGAAATACATGAAGACAATTTTTTTTATAGGCTTTATGGACAGATAAGTTGAGAGTGACTCTTTAAGGACCAGCATCACATCCTCTGGTACCACTGTTTGAAGAATTTATCTTCCAGAATCTGGAGCTCATTTTTATTAAATCTCTGCAAGACAGACTTTTCAGGATAGGAGAAAATGAATAATAAAAATGAACTCCCAAAACTTACTGCGACATGAAGCTAAGGAGAAAATGTAGAACTTGAAAAATAAGAAAAACAGCTAAGTGAAAAGTGTTTACGGTTTAAAAGCAAATAGAAAGTCCTATTTTTTTTTTGTGCAGATTTGCACATGTACAAGGTTTAAAATGTTCATGACATATTTTTTTTTTAAATATTGAAGTTTTGAACTGCAGCATATTTAAGCACCTGCATTCCTCTAGTCTAGGTCAAAGATGAAAAAATGGGATTTACAATAATAAGTGATTTACAAAATAATTTTGACTCGAGTTTATTTATTAATGAATAACGTCTCTATTGAGAGAATGTGCACATTTTTAATGTTAACAGGTTTTACAGTGTTATATGATGCATATTTTATCAATATTTTAGAATTACCAGTATTGACTTCAATGGATTTCATTAAATTTCTTTGAACACGACTGCTCAAAACGGTCTAAATTTATGAAACCTACACATTCAAAACATTATTACTCTGAAATTTTTAATGTAAAGGTTAAGTGTAAGTGAAATGTTTAGTACTGTAAGGTCTTTCATGACACTACATATGCTGGCATGAGTGCTTGATATAAAATAAATGGTGCTTAAAAAAAGTCCTTGAAAGTCCTTGAATCTGGTGTTCATGAAAGAATGGGAACCCTGAGAAAGACGATCACTACTAAGCAGAAAAAAGTTATTTAGTTAGGTGAAATGTCTCGGTTACAAACAGTGCAAAAGTATTAATACCCCATCAATTTTTTTTCATGTTTTGTTATGTTGCTGCCTTATGTTAAACCGCTTTAAATTAGTTTTTTTTTCCACTTCAATCTACACTCCATACACCATAATGATAAAGCAAAAACAGAATTCTCACAACTTCGTAAATTTATTAAAAATAAAAAACTGAAATAAGTACATTGCATAAGTATTCATACCCTAAATCTAAATATTTAGCTGAAGCACCTTTACAGTTTCAAGTCTTTTTTTGTTTGATGTGACAAACGTTTCTTATCAGCATTTGGCAATTATCTGCCATTCTTCTCCTCACCTCTTCACCTCTCAAGCTCTGTCAGGTTGGATGGGGCAGGTGCACATTTTCAGGTTTCTCCAGAAATATTTGACTGGGTTAAATCCCAGGCTGTGGCTGGGCCACTCAAGGACATTCACGGAGTTGTCTATAAGCCACTCTTGCTGTGTGCTTAGGTTAATTGTCCTGTTGGAAGGTGAACCTTCTGCCCAGTCTGAGGTTCTGAATGCTCTGGATTGGGTTTTCATTAAGGATATCTCAATATTTTGGTGCATTGAGCTTTTCTACTACTCCGAGTCCCTCAGTCCCTGCCGCTGAAAAACAGCCCCATAGCATGAGACTGCTACCAGCACACTTTACTTTTGGGTTGGTACTCTGCAGGTGATGAGCAGAGCTGGTTTCCTTCAAACATGACGCTTAGAATTGAGGTTCATCAGACCAGAGAATCTTGTTTCTCACAGTCTGAGGGTCCTTTAGGTGCTTTTCTGCAAATTCCAAGTGTGTTTTCATGTGTCTTGTCACTGAGGAGAGGATTGCATCTGGCCACACCGCCATAAAGCCCAGATTGTTGCAGTGATGTTTGTCATTCTGTAGGTTTCTCCGATCTGCATTATATGATCATGGAGCTCAACTAGAGTGACCATCAGGTTTTTGGTCACCACTCTAACCAAAGCCCTTCTCCATCAGTTGCTCAGTTTGGCCAGGAGGCCAGCTCTAGGAAGAGTCCTGGTTGTTTCAAACTTCTTCTATTAAGGGTAACATAGACTACATGCTTCTGTGACCCTTCAGTGAAGCAGATTTTTTTTCTGAACTCTTCTCCATATGTGTGGCTTGACACAAACCTGTTTCTGAGCTCTACAGACAGTTATTTTGACCTCCGGGCTTGATTTGGCTCTGATATGCATTATCAGCTATTAGACCTTTTATTAAAGGGATCCCCAGCTATTAAGACATGTATAGCTTAATACAATGTAAATTATGTCTCTTATTTAAATATGTAGTAGAAAACCCATGACGATGTATATTATTTGGTGTATATAGACTATGGGGGGCGCCATTATTTTATGTGCACAGTACATTCTGCGTCGTTGACGTCAAATGGTTGCACTTGGTGAGCTACTTGCACTTATTTCTAGTCTTTGCCTTTTTACCGCAACAACTCAGAATACACAACTCAGAAAATAAATTACTGATACAATACCACATTGTGTGGCTTTTGGTTGTAGTTTTCAGTCAAAGGGCAACAAGAGAAGCAATGTAAGACTTCACTGCTTTCCTAGCGATAAGAAGAGGAGAAAAGAATGGGAATATGCCTGTGGACGAATAAAACTTCCTAAAAACCCGCTTCTTTTTTCTCTCCACTTTAGCCCTGATGCCTTTGAGTCTTTTAGTAGACCACAGCTACTGAAAGAGCTTACGAGCGGCTGAGACAAGAATCGCTAGATGCTATTTGTTAGGACGTAAACATGCCGACGCTAATCATGACGCGCGGCTGCTAGAGGAGTTTCTCAGTGCGTATTTCCCTCGATATCCGGGGCGTTTAGACTCCTTGTGGGGAAAAATCCATGGTACAGCATAGGGATGTCAATTTTCAATCATTTCCATAATCGATTGTCGTTTAAATTAACGATCAATTAATCGATTAAATCATTAACCTTAACTACTGCAAAATGCATCTATTGCAGTGGCATATAGTCACCGGCATGACAGGATGTGCAAATGCCACTCAAAACGCCAGCTTCCTCGCCCGAATGAAAAGGGTGTTTAGTCTAAATAAAAGGCTAGTGGCAGGATGGTAAAATGAATGGATGTGATTATGATCATTTGAAAAAAAGGAAGAGAGCACGCCGTAGTTACGCACGGGATCATTATTGTGTGCTGTTTCATATACTGTCACGGAGACCGCTGAATGCGCCTTTTTAAATGGTTTTATGGTGCTCGGTTTTTTTTATTTTTAAAACATCATAGCAATGTTTGCAATTGACATTATCAGGATTTAAAATAAAATGATCTCAAACACAAGTACGGCGCGTGGGGCTGTGACGTGCGGTCAGTGATCCGCTTCCAGAACCACCGGCGTTGCTACAAACACACTGTTACCCATTTGAAACATTTTAATGTGAGTATTATGACACAAGTGAGGTACAAAGCTTTGTTAATAAGAGAAATAATTGGTTAGCAGGCAAATGTTACATCGCGACCATGCTTTTTGATTCATGCCGAGCGCATACATTTAAATCAAGCCATATGCAGCTTTGTGTTCTGTTTTTCCGGATGGTCACGAATTTAACATTATTTATTGTTTCTTTTCCCAAATCCTCACTGTCTCACCCTCTAGATTCGCAGGTTTATTTTATTGTTGTTCACTTTTAATCACTGTTTTCGCATCTCTTACTGTGGTAAACGTGAAGGGGGAAATGAAAGATTTCGTGGCCATGAATTAAGAATTCGTTACTATGACTTAAATTGTTCCCACATTTAAGTTAAATCATGGGTTTTCTAGGGAACAAATTAATGAAACATGGACAGCTGCCACAAATGAATATGTCGTAGGAACAAATTAACAATTGTATGAATGAATAGACTGTCCTGCTCGCGTGCGCAGCCCTGTCAAAGCGAAGTGCCCGATATGCAACAATTATCTATGGAAATTATAATTGAACATGACTTATTACTACATTTCAATACAAAAGAACTTTGTACTGTATCTCTTTTAATGTACTTTTAAAGTTTGGATCATAGTAAAAGCGTAGTTTGTACATTAGTAAATTATTTTCTTGTAAGATCCAGCCCCTTCACCGTCACTCACAGCCGTTTGCACATGTTTTGCGCAAGAGCCGCACGCACCCCAAAATGAAACTGATTAATCGACCATCAATAGCTTTTATCGATTATATCTCTTATTGACTATTAATCGATCGTCGATTAATCGTTGACATCCCTAGTACAGCATTTGGTTTAAACCTATACTTATATCCATCGCCACCTGTAAGCTCTTTCAGTAGCTGTAGTCATCATATCAGTATTTTATTTTCAGAGTTGTGTATTTCGAGTTGTGTTGTGGTAAAAATAGCAACAGGTAGCGCTAGTAGCTCACCGAGCGCAACCATTTTACGTCATCAGAATAATGGCGCCCCCATAGTCCAAAATATGTATAAAACGATGTGAATTTTAAAAAAATAACTCTTTCATGGGTTTTCTACTACATATTTCAGTAAGCGATATCATTTACGTTATATTAAGCCATACAAGTCTTAATACCCAGGGATCCCTTTAAAGGGATAGTTCACTTTGAAATAAAAATTTGGTATCTATCAGCTTACCCCAAGGGCATCCAAGATGTAGGTGTCTTTTTTGGTGTCTTTTTTTTCTTCAGTAGATCCAATTTTGATCTTTTTAGGTCAAACCGTTCTAGTCTGTCAGTCATATAATGGCAGGTATAGGTCACTGTCTCTATAAGAGGGAAAAAGAACATGCACAGAGAAATCCAAATTAAACAATTCCCCATCGTAACTACACATTGATGGCCTAAGACACGAAATGAGCAGTTTGTGTGAGAAAACGAACAGTATTTATATCGTTTTTTACCTCTTGTACACAACCATGTCCAAGTGATCTGAGTGCACACACATCCGGGGTGTGACGTGTGTGTGTGCACGCGCTCTGGCTCACGCTGCATTTCACACGGGGCGTCGGCGTCAACGCTTGACGGAGGGCGTGTCTGAAGCGTGGTGCTGATGCAACTTTTCAAGCGCCAATGGAGGCATCAGCCAATCAGATCGCCTCATGCAAATACCCAATCCCGTTCATGCAACACCAGAGAAGTATGTGATTGGTTGTTGTAACTAGTGTTGTCAAAAGACCCGGTACTTCGGTACCAAGTCGGTACTAAAAAAATTAAAACGTCACGGTACTAGCTTTTTTCAAGTTCCGGTGGTACCGTGTACCCGGTCAACCCGGTTCTTGACCCGAACAGCTCTGATTTCCTCGATGCAGTAAACACGGACGGAATCCAGTTATAAAAACGGAATTTACAGTTTAGCACGGAATGTCACGGAATTTGTCAAAGTTTAGATTAATTAATTAATCAAAAGTAGGTCATTACACTTAAATCAAATCGCGACGGACTAGTATCTGTAAATATTAAGCCGCAAACGTCGATTCAAATATGAATCCTGCATGTTCTGCGAGTCTCTGTGTGAATGAATGAATGGCAGAGACGCGCGTTTTTTTTTTTTTTTTACTACATACACGGAAGCGCGCGTGACGTTTGCAGTGATTTCAGCATCTACCGTCTCAATGAGGACATAAATACATAAACTACATCTCCAGAACTGCTATGAGAGTCACTTCACAAGCATTTTACCGTTTCATTTGAGTAAAACCAGTGTCATATCATAGCTACACACATAACGTTACACACGGAAATGTAAAGGTATTCACGGCAACCCGTCAAAATAAAAGTTCGTTTTTACTTAAAAGACATTGTGCCAGAAATATATTACTATTATTTAGTAGAATGTATGTGATACTATTACTACTGTTGAAAAAGTTAATACATCTTTATTTTGAAAGAAATAATCACACAATATTTCTTCCATATTTTAATTTTAACAGTAAATTTACCAAAATTTAATCCCTTTATTTACCAAAAAATAAAATGTTTTTAAATTTTATTAATTAAGACAAATTAAATTTGGGTGAAATTTGTTTACAACATTACATATTAAACAACAAAAAAAAGAGAGAATTTAAAACAAAACAAAATTGTTACATGTAGTACAGTGGTTCTCAATTCCAGTCCTCACGCCGCTCACATCAGATAGGGCGATGAAACTCTAAAAGTGCTGAATTTCTTATAACTTATTTTAACAGCTTTAAGATGACAAAATCGAGACATAACTATAGTTTATGCGGAAAGATGAAAGAGGCATGTTGTCCATCAGAAACGTATCTGTCGTATCTGTCCAGGAAAAAGCAACTAATGGCTTGAATACACTACACGACTTTTAAAATGTAAACAGATTTTTAAAACACCAGGCATCATACACTTAACGACTTTGTAAATAGTCACAAAGGAAAACTGGCCATCATACACTAAACGACTGAGGATCACACACTAGCAGACTTTTTTTTTTTTTTTTTTAGCTATATTATCATCATTCACAGCCTTTTTTTTTTTTTTATTAATTAATTTAATTTTATATACCCTTTTATTTAACCACACTATGACAGACAAGACTGGGGGACAGAGAAAACAAGAGAGAGAGAGAAAAAGAGAGAAAAAAACAAACAAAAAAAACAGACAATTTGCTTCGATATCTGCTGACAAAAAGAGAAAACAACAGAAGACACAACATCATAGAGACTGCAGCAACAACCAACATCTGTATGAATCACAATAAATTCTAAATGTTAAATGTTATTGAGCAGCACACATAACTAATATTACAAAATAAGTTTTGAAGCAACAGCAGATCAAGACAAAGCGTGTCTGTGAGCACCTGTTTTTACACCAATGTGACTGCTTGAGTGTACACCTGTGTGTGTGAGCGCGCTTGTGTTCATAAGGTTCCTCCATGTAAATGTTTAATAGTGTGTGTGGGGCACATTGTTTCATTGCGGCACCTCCGACAGTCACAGTGCAGACGCCCCAGGGTGCCCTGGCGGCAAGCCCGCAGGCTCCACCGGTAGCCGACCACACCAGGGCAGACCGGGCCCTGGGCCCGGAGATCCAAAGGCCCCCCATCCCCCAATCGGGGCCCAGCAAGGCCAGAAGGGCCAGGCCCCGCCAAGCGACCACCGAAAGCGGGCGCCCACCCGAGCATCCTGCCCCGGCGCGAGAAACCACCAACGCACTGGCGGCATCCTCCACCGGCAGTGCATGGTGGTGGGGTAGGGGTCGTCTGAGATGATGAGTGAGGCAGAGTCTAATGCCCGACCTGACACATAGACGTAGACGAACAAGCACACATATACACAAGCATACGTTCCCACCCTCATGCACGCAAACGAATATTCAGCAGACTTTAAATTCCTTCCGATCACAACAAACTCGCACAGAAATGTGCACATTGTTTCTGTGTTCATGGACGAAATGTTTTATTTAATTTTTGAATATGTGCTACTTAGCTGAACGTGGACTAGTATAGATGTTGCAATGTGCTTATATGACACTTCACTATGAATAACTGATCAAATTGAATGCCCTGTTTCTTGATGTTAGTGTTTAGTGTTTTTATTGATTGACTTTGTACCTTCAAATAAAACATTTTTCAATTATTCTTTAAAAAGGTTTATTAAAATAAACAAAATAGTTTTTTATAAAACCTGATGTGAGCTTAATGGGAATAGGGGTGTGCTTAAAGGGTACACACATGTACCCATTAAGCACAGCCAGACTTTTTGCATTTAATGATGTATATCTTAATCAAAATTCTTTTGTCATTTAAAATAAAATTACATGAATGGCATGGGTTTAATTAGTCAACTTTCTTGATCTTGAGGGATTTTTTTATCTTTCCTAGAGAAAGCTATCAGTTGTATTCATTATTGAAACGGAGATTCTGAGATAGTAGGTAATTGCTCTTTCAGTAGTTTAGTTAGTATAGGATCTAGAAAAATGTTGCTGGCTCTAATGATTTGATGCTTTCACATTAGTTTTGATGTCTGTTGCTTTGTACCATTAAGCTGGTGTTAATTTGTATTTGTCTATTTCACTTTAGACGTGATCACACTGAAAGAGGAGAGTCAAGAATTGAATGAAGCTGAAGAGAAAGATCAGTGTGAGAAACTTGGTTTCATGACTGCAGAACAATCAGAGACGGAAACGACTTCCTCGGGAAACAGAGCTCAACCATGTCCTTACATTTGTGGTCAGTGTGGAAAGAGTTTTGGAACTAAAGTAAAAATTGATCAGCATTTGAGAATTCACTCAAAAAAGAACAAATGTCAACAGTGCAAACAGAGTTTCACAGACGAGCAACAGCTTAAGGATCATGTCAAAATTCACCTGGGGATAAACCGTTTCATGTGCAATCTCTGTGGAAAGAGTTGCTTAAAAAAAGAAGACCTCAAGGGACACTTGAGAATTCACATCGGAATGAAGCCTTTTGCCTGCCCTCTGTGTGGAAAGAGATTTCCTCAAAAATCATACATTAAAATCCACATGAGAACTCACACTGGAGAGAAGCCTTTCACTTGCACTCGGTGTGGAAAGAGTTATACAGGTAAGGAAGCCCTTAAAGAGCACATGAGAACTCACACCGGAGAAAAGCCTTTCACCTGCTCTCACTGTGGAAAAAGTGTTGCTACGAGAAACAACCTTAAAGTCCACATGAGACTTCACACTGGAGAGAGACCTTACAAATGTCTTTGGTGTGAGAAGAGTTTCATCGATCGAAGCTACCTGAGAGATCATTTGCGAACTCATTCTCGAAAGCAATTCCAGAGTTCCTCAGTGTAGTAAGAGTAACAAGATACAGAGGATTCAGAAATAACCTGCATATTATTCACTGTGGAGGAGGACGTCTAATTATTTTAAAAGTAATTTACAATCATCAAACTTAAAGATACACATGAAAAAATCATGCAGATGTAAGCCCCTTGAATTTGCTATAGTTTTGATACGTTTGATTACTGTTTGACTTTTTTGTTGTAGTTAAACATTTATTTTGTTAGTGGTAATGAAATCCCTTAGCTTCATGTTTACGTGTAATACGAAGATTTATTCAAAATAGTGGCAGCAGCCTTTCACTTCCTGCATAGAAGATACAACTTAACATGGGCATCAGTTAAACTGGCAAAAATCTTACCTCTGGAAGACCAACTCGCAACCACTGGCAGAGCCAGAAGGACGCCCAAGGTGGCAATGAACCCTAGGTGCCACCCCAAAATTGTATTCACTACTGGTAGTTTCATGCTGATTGACATCTCCTTTCAGCTTTTGTTGAAAGAGCATTGTTATCCCAAAAATCACAAGCCATTTTACTTGATCAATGTACTGAAGAATAATTTTGGGGGATCTGTAGTTTACTCAAGTTCAATTTAAACTGACTACACTGTACTCAGGTCTAGGGTCTGAGAATAACAAATAAATATCTTTACATTGGACTGCTTGTGTTCTCTATGTCTTTATTATTATTATTATTATTATTATTATTATTATTTACTAGTCAAGATCAATGGCAATAATTAGCACACAAATGGGAAGCAAATGGGCTTCTGGGGCCCGTTTCAATAAAGAGGTTTAACCAACTCTGAATTTGAGTTGACTTACCCTGAGATGGGAAACTCAAGAGTTTTTGTTTTCAGAACAGCTGTTGTGTTAGTTTAGTTAGTACTTCTTTCAATGCGTAACTTTAATAACTGTTACAATAATGTAAATTATTGAACTAATATTAATTTTAATGGTATCCCATGGCCACAAAAAAAAGGAAAAAGACAAAAGAAACAAGAACATGGCAGCAGCTAAAAATGAAGTATAAAAACACAATTCAAGGTAAAGTTTTAAGCATGAAAGGTTCATGGGTGTGGGCTAAATGACTTTACAAACATTTGACATTAAATATCATTCAATGTCTATTTCAATGCGCTGCAGCTTTTTCCATATAGTCTAACACTCTTTTCACATAATTAAATATTCTCTAATCCAACCTGTTACATTTCTTAATTAGAGTAATAAAATTAACTACTGGCTTGTAGACAGCAAGAAGGCAGAGGGAGAACCTGCAGCAGCACCACTGACTGATGAAGAGGAGATGGTCAAGTATTGGAAGATTTCTCAAATCCAAAAGTAAAAAGAATAACTTTTGTATTAGGAAATAAAGATGACCAATAATAGTGAATAATTAGTTTATTTAACAGCTGTGGTGGTGGTTACGTCTCGTACTACCCCTCCATCTGGCATCCTTCCATTCCATACAGTAATCAGTTTCATTTTCAGAAGGTGTGATGGTGGGGATATGCTTGTCATCAATGCATCCAACAACACTGGAGATCCTGAAGGAAATTCTGATTATTGGGTTACTTCCAGACGTCACAGAAAGCTGTTATCAAGTGAACGTCATTTATCAGATTAGCCTCATTTCTACACCACTAACCTACAGTCCTGTGATATTCCTCTTTGACTGATTTATGCCCTGGAAAGAAAATCTCAGAAAGAGCGTGAGAGCGATGCACACTTTCCTTAAAATCTGCATACAGGACTTATAATGTGCTCTGCATCTCCGATGTTTTGAAGAAAACTACCATTTAAAATGGTACCGCTCAAATCAATATGCACATGAATACGGTGTAAAAAATAATAATAAAATAAATCATATAAGGAATTTAGGCTTGTTTCCATGAAGGGAAAAACTAATTTAAGTTATTTATTTATTTATTTATTTTTGCAAATTATCTGGCAATGGGGTAAGAAATTAAAAATAGCCTATTCTTGTTTCCGTTTGCATGATTATTTTTCTTACCCTATGGAGAACAAGTTTATATTTTAACAAGACTAAATATCTAGATCATTTTTTTATCTATAGAAAATGCATCTTAACTTAAGTATTTTTTAATATTTGTACTTGAAATAAGACAAAAATACTCAGTAAGAAAAGCAATTTTGCAGCGTGAATGAATGAATGAGGTATTAAAACTTCGCTAACACTATAAAAAGGGGGAGGAGATGGAAAGAAACTCTGAGTATTTTTTTATTTGAAAGAAAACCTGCTCCCGACCAGGTTAGGTTCACAGCATAAGTTACCACGGTAACTGACTCTGAGTATAAGTTACCTCTCTTTCTGAAACGGGCTTGACTTACCCTGCTTTCCTGGGTTTGACAAACCTCCCATTTTGAAACGGAAAACCCAGAGTTTCCCTCATTTCAGGGTTAACATACTCAGAGTTTTCACTTAACCTCCTTTCTGAAACGGGCCCCTCTGCAGAGTTTTTGTTTTACCCTAATCAAACACACCTGAACAAGCTAATCAAGGTCTGAAGGGTTACTAGAAAGCTACGTGCAGGTGAGTTTTAATTAGGGTTGGAGCTGAACTCTGCAGGGCTGCGGCTCTCCAGGCCCGGAGTTCGCCACCCCTGGCATAGAATGATATATTTTTGTGAGTTGTGTTAAATAAATAGATCACTGTGTACTGTGTTCATTGGCATGCAGGGTAGGGCTGATGAGTCCAGATGCTGCAGTAGTCTCCATGACATGACACACTAGTGATTCAGAGAGAAGTGGCGACCTAAGCTGCTTTCTCATGACATAGCAATAGTAATAAAAAAAAGTTGTTGAGGAGTTCCATATTAAATATGAACTTGTATATAGGTTTTTTAGTTCTTTGGGAAGTATGAAAAACAGTATGTAGTAATTAGCTAAGAGTGAACTACCACATTCAGCTAGTAGTTTTGTAAGGGCCTGTTTACACCTGGTCACTTCATGTGTTTTCTCTGATCGGAAATCTATCTGATTTGTTAAAACGTTTCCATTTACACTTGGCCACATAAATGTGTCGTCACAAAACAGATATAAATCCGTTCTTCAATTCCCGCGCTATATGCAAATTTAACAGAGTTCATGTCAAAGAAAGCAATAGATATGCGCTGAATTTTATTCATTATCAGCTGATTTCAATATCAGAGACAGCAACAGGGGAGAGCGCGGCATCAGCACTGGAAAGATAGGTTAGTCTCACTACTTTTTAATGAAGATGATTGTGTGTTGACCATCTTCGACTTACTGTCAGTTTCATTCACGACAGTTTGCGTGTCGATTTGCTGAAGAGATGCAGCTACTCATACGCAGTGACGCTTGTTGCATTAGCGCTGTCATATCTGACTATAACATGCCATATAGTCTATAAAACGCTCCCACACGTTTATTATTTTCATATTTTGGGAGCAGTAAAATTAGCATATGTGGTTTCAACAACCAGATGCATTTACACTTGTCCAGTTTCGTCTGGAATGCGGCCCAGACCACCTCCTGAAGTGGTTTGAGTGATCAGATTTATATCCATCTCGAATGTATTTCGGAGGGCATTTACACCTGGTCTTTTCACGATCGGATAGCTATGGGGTTGGTCCACACCAGGAAAGTTGTCACGACAGACACCTCCAACACAGGTTGGGGGGTGCTGTGCGAAGGCAAACCGACCTTCGGCCATTGGTCGAAGGCGGAGAGCGTCTTCCACATCAACTGCTTGGAAATGTTTGTCAGTTTGTCGAGCCTGCCAGTTTTTCCTGCCGGACCTAATAGGACGCCATGTGCTGATTCGCTCAGACAACATGTCCGTGGTGTCCTATATAAATCACCAGGGATTTGTCTCCTCGAAGCGCCTCTTTATTCTGGCAGAGCGCCTTCTGGAATGGGCTCAGCTCAACCTGCGCTCGCTGAGGGCAGCACACCTGCCGAGCAGACTGAACCAAGGAGCGGATATGTTATCTCGGAGCAATGTCCCCTCAGAGGAGTGGATGCTCCATCCGCAGGTGGTTCAGAAGATCTGGAAGATCTTTGGCAAGGCAGAAGTAGACCTTTTCGCCTCCAAAGACAACTCTCACTGCCCAATTTATTATTCGAAGGACAGGGACGCGTTGGCCCACGACTGGCCCAACCTCCTCCTTTATGCATTCCCCCCGATCGCCCTGCTTCCACAGGTCATCAGGCGTGTCAGGGAACAGGGTCACAAGGTGCTATTGGTGGCCCCCTTGTGGAGGAACCAACCTTGGTTGTCAGAGCTGACTCAGCTACTGACAGCAGCCCCCTGGCCCGTGCCCCTGAGACGGGATCTCCTCTCTCAGGCGAATGGAACAATATGGCACCCTCGACCCGAGCTGTGGGCTCTCTACATTTGGCCGCTCAACGGGAGCCTGCTGGCCTCCCAGAGCGAGTGTTAAACACCATTTCTGAGGCTAGAGCCCCGTCTACGAGACGCCTCTACGCCCTTAAGTGGTGTGTTTTCTCCACTTGGTGTCTCAACTGTGGTGAAAACCCCTCTACCTCTGAGTTAGCGGTGGTTCTGTCCTTTCTGCAGGAACTGCTAGATAAAGGACGTTCTCACTCTACACTCAAGGTGTTCATAGCAGCTATAGCGGCCTTTCATGCCCCTATAGCGGGCCAGTCGGTAGGCAGAGACAACTCCGTTGTCCGTTTTCGGAAGGGAGCCAGGAGGTTGAATCCACCTCGGCCCCTTACTGTCCCTACATGGGATCTGCCCACTGTACTGAGGGCCTTGAAAGGCCCTCCCTTTGAGCCGCTACAGTCTACGAACCTCCGGTCACTTTCGCTGAAAACTGCTCTGCTACTAGCACTAGCATCGGTTAAGCGAGTTGGAGACCTGCAGGCGCTCTCTATTAGCCCTGCCTGCCTGGAATTCGGGCCTAACGACTCCAAGGTCGTCCTGAAACCAAGGCATGGTTACGTACCTAAGGTACTTTCAACCCCGTTCAGAGCTCAGGTCATCACGCTCTCCGCGCTTCCTCCGTCTGAGGAGGACCGGGAGTTATCCTTGTTATGCCCTGTCAGAGCTCTGAGAATCTACTTTGAGCGTTCCGCCCCCTTTAGGCGTACGGAACAGCTCTTTGTTGGCTTCGGTAACTGTGCCAAAGGGCATCCGGTCACGAAGCAGAGACTCTCTAAGTGGATAGTGGATGCTGTCATGCTGGCATACTCTTCTTTGGGCCTGCAATGCCCCATTGGAGTACGAGCCCATTCGACTAGAGGCATCGCCTCGTCATGTGCGTGGTTTAGCGGTGTGTCCATTACAGAGATTTGTGCGGCGGCTGGCTGGGCCACTCCGTCCACATTTGCTAGGTTTTATAACCTGGACATTCCGGCCTTACAGGCCAGAGTCCTCTCTGCTTAGATGAGCTTGTATACATACGCTGTGGGAACAATCCTGTCAGAGATTTCTTGACCGCAATGCGCTCAGGCTCTCTGATTGACACCCTGCATACTCCGGTTAACGGAGTATACAGGAGTCATATGGAACGATCATCCAGGCCGAGCATAACCTCTATGAGTTTAGCTCGCTTTAGCCTGAAGTATACTACTTACTTCCCTATGGGCTTTTATGCTTATGGAAGTATATACAGTCGTTCATCTACCCTAGCACGGCGTAATTAAATTCAGTTCCCATATGCGTCTTTATCAAGATGCAGTACGAGTGGAGTATCGACAGGGAACGTACTCGGTTACTGTCGTAACCTCGGTTCCCTGAGATACGGAACGAGTACTGCGTACTTTGCCGTGCCAGGTAGCTGCATGACTCAGTCGTCGCTTCAGTCGAAGTAACCTGAGGATCCTATGGCGAAATGACCGCTTATATAGCCAGATTCCCCGCCCATTTTGGCGGGATCTGGCGGGAATAGTCGCCATAGGTTCGTGCAGCTCCGCTGCCGACCCATTGGTTCGTTTTTTACCACTGCACGAACCAATAGTCATGCAGTTTCACTGCGTGATTGAAATAGACTTCAGTTCAGGAGAAAAAAGGCTTTTTCCCATATGCGTCTTTATCAAGACGCAGTACTCGTTCCGTATCTCAGGGAACCGAGGTTACGACAGTAACCGAGTACGTTTTTCCACACAATTCTAAAAACTTCCAAGTTAGTTTTTCTCCATTTGCGCTCAAGATTACGAGTTTTTTTGAGTTTCTATAGAGAATGGGTATAACTGTTGTACCATGGCGCAGCATGTTTTTCTCTAACCTTTTTTAATTTGATGGGGCTACAGTTTCTAACGTATTAGAGAAGATAGTGCCCATGTTGCTAGTCATGTTGTCTAGTTAATTTGTATTTATGGGTACACAGAGCAGCTGAGATAAATCAGGCAGGTTATTTGTGAATCTGTCTTTAGTGGCTGGAACAATAGTTCTGCCTGGACGATAACTTGGGGCCCTACAGTTAATATTAGTAATACGCAGCATGCACGATACAAGGAAATTGTCAGTATCATCACTTTGAGGTACGATATCTATATCAGTAAGATCAATTCCATGTGATATAATTAAATCTAGCATGTGATTATAACGATGAGTGGGTGATGTTTTGCTTGACTCCAAAAGAGTTTATTAGGTCAGTAAACGCAAGTCCTAACGCATCATTTGGATCACGTGAATGTTAAAATCTCCGACAATTAACACTTTATCAGCATTAACCAATAGGTCTGAGAGGAAATCTGCAAATTCTTTTAGGAAATCTGTATAAGGCCCTGGCGGTCTATACACAGTAGCCAGAGCAAGAGATAGGAGAGATTTATTTTGCATATCTGACAGTGTAACATTAAACAGAAGTATTTCGAATGAGTTAAACCTGTATCCTGTTTTCTGAGTAACATTGAGAATATCACTATATATTGTTGCGACACCGCCGCCACGACCAATCTAACGGGGCTCATGCTTATAACAGTAGCTTGGTGGAGTAGACTCATTTAGACCAATATAATAATTTGGTTTAAGCCAGGTTTCAGTCAAACAGAGTACATCAAAACTATTATCTGTGATCATTTCATTTACAATTATTGCTTTGGGTGTGAGTGACCTGATGTTTAGGAGCCCAAGCTTTAAAAATTGTTTTTGTTCATTTGTTCCTGTGTTCCATTTGTTCACATGTTCCTGTGGCTCAGTGGTAGAGCATTGCGTTAGCAGCGCAAAAGGTTGTGGGTTCGATTCCCAGGGAACACACATAGTGATAAAACATGTATAGCCTGAATGCACTGTAAGTCGCTTTGGGTAAACGCGTCTGCTAAATGTAAATGTAAATTTATTTTGCATTTTTCTGGTTTAATCACGATCAGATTTTTTCTAGATCCTGCATTAAATTTATATTTTGACCTCACTATTCGGGGAACAGACACAGTCTGTATAGATTGGACAACGCAATTACTTCTATCATTTATGTGGGTAGCACAAAAGTCATCATAGCAGTTATTTGAGAATTGGCTTACTAGTCGGATGCAGCGTAGCATCCTGGAGATGTTGTCCGACAGGAGTTCCGCCCCGACTCTGCTGGGGTGCAGGTCATCAGCATGGAAAAGCCTAGGACGCTCCCAGAAAAGATTCCAATTATTAACAAAAAGCAGTTTCTGTTCTTTACACCATGACAATAACCATTCGTTTAAAGCAAACAGTCTACTGAACCTTTCGTGTCCTCGTCGGTACGTGGGAAGCGGTTCTGACACGATGATCGTCGTCGCGGGCGATGTGCTGCGTACCGTCTCGATCAGGCTCCTGAAGTCCCTCTTCAGTGTCTCCGTCTGCCGCAGCTTGGCACGACCGCTCCGACGCTCTCGTCATCCTTCAGGATCGTGGGTATCTGCGCAGAAACATCGAGAACACGAGCACCAGGGAAACAGTGTGTGTGCACTTTACCTTCAGCTAACAAAGATGCAACATAACGCCAGCAGGGGTCACTCATACTTTTTTAAATAAATAGCAAACAGTTAATTCTGTCGAAATACATAATACATTAAACAGTTTTGATGCTATTGATTGTTTATGTTGCTAAGGGTGTTGCTCAGTGATACACAGAACGGTTGGGCAGAGTGGTCATAGCCCTGCTGTATCGTGAATAAAACACAGCTGCTGACAATCAGAATCGAGGAATGGAACTAACCGTTTTATTTATATATATATATACAGGTGTATATATATATATATATATATATATATATCAGTGTTTCCGCTACATTCATTCAGCCATGGCGGGCCGCCACACCAAAAATCTAAAGTGAAAGAGAACTCTCTCATGCTCTCTATTTTCTGTGAGCCCACAGATCGAGAGTGACAGCTTTTAAAGATTATTAAGGAGTTTGCAAATGTGATATTGATTTAATACAACAGTTCAATAAACAAGAAGTTAATATTAAAGGAAAACGCCACCGTTTTTCCATATTCCAATATGTTCTTCCCTTAACTTATACGAGTTGATATGTACCTCTCCCATCTCAGTCCGTGCACTTAATCGCTCTAGCGCGCGGCACCACTATGCTAGCATTTAGCTTAGCACCATTCATTTCTTAGGATCCAAACTGGGATAAATTTGGAAGCCACCAAACACTTCCATGTTTTCCCTATTTAAAGACGTTTACATGAGTAGTTACACGAGTAAATATGGTGACACAAAATAAAACGTGGCGATTATCAACATTATAAATGAATAAATATATATATATAAATAATGATTGATAAGAACCAAGTGCAAAGCCGCTATGTTGATGAATGGAACTGCGTTCGTGATCGCAAAGATGCTTCCAGAAACAAACTAGTTCACCTGTTCTAGAAGTGGTCAAATTAATAAACCTGCGATAATACTTTCTTGCAAGATATTATGATGTTGAATAAATGATGCTTGAACTGCTGTTTTTTAAAATGACATCAGATGGTCTGAATCAGACCCTTTCTTCTGATAAACTGCAGCACGAACAACGACGTGCAAGTGCAACTTCTCATTGCAAACTGAACTGAAGCGTCGGGAAACACTCAATACAATATAAAGCAAATACACAGACTAAACTACACAGAGCACAGCAGAAAGACATTTGGCAATCAACTAATGTTTCTGCTGGCACGCATGTTCAAATGAATGTTTAAAACAGTGTTGCTGCCGTGCATACTACATATCTTTTTTTACGGTACTACCTTATGGACGATACTACCGTTTAAAAAAATGCAATGGCACCGTGGGTATTTTTAAGCTTTAGTATCGCGATACTACCGTAGTACCGGTGTATCGTGCAACCCTACCTTACACTGGCTTCCAGTTACATTTAGGATTGATTTTAAAGTACTTTTACTCGTTTATAAGTCACTCTATGGTCTAGGACCTAAATATATTGCAGATATGCTCACTGAATATAAACCTAACAGACCACTCAGATCATTAGGATCGAGTCCGTTAGAAACACCAAGGGTTCACACAAAACAAGGGGAGTCCGCTTTTAGCTATGCCGCCCGCAGTTGGAACCAGCTTCCAGAAGAGATCAGATGTGCTAAAACATTAGCCACATTTAAATCCAGACTCAAAACTCATCTATTTAGCTGTGCATTTGTTGAATGAGGACTGTGCTACGTCCGAACTGACTGCATTGTATTTTATGTATAATCCTTTTCTATTTAACTGTTTTAAATTTCATTTTAAATCAATTTCTATATCATTTTAAAATTCCTTGTTTTATTATTTTTAATTCCTTGTTTTTATTGCTGTGAATGATTATTTCACTTTCTTTTATGTAAAGCACTTTGAATTACCACGGTGTATGTACATAATAAATATACATAGTACACACACATATATATTCTATAAACAAAAACTTTTATTTTAGATGGGATTAATCGCGATTAATCATTTGACAGCACTAATAAAAATACATAAAATCAGTCCTGGAGCAATCCAGAAAAGTAATGGGTTGAATTGACCTGAAGAGATGAGACGTAAACAAATGAATTATCATCCAAATTACAACGTTATAGTTTCGTTGGACTAAAAGTGCTCTTTGGGATGTTGTTCCATGGACCCTTACCTCTCTAACTAAACTGGGATTTACAGCAGTGGATACGTTTGTGTCTCATTATCAGGATGAATCTGGTATGTTCTGCATTTTTATTACATTTAAATTTATGCATTTAGCAGACGCTTTTATCCAAAGCGACTTACATTGCATTCAAGTTACAGTTTTACATTTTATCAGCTCTTGATAAAATATCAAGATATTGATATTATACATGTTTTGATGTGTACTGCTTACACAAATTTAGCAAACACACTCCTTATAAGCTTTCCATCGAAAAACAGCGATCTTTCATCGATGCTTGAGGTTTAGACCTTCAAAATGATATATAGTTTGTCAAGATTAATTTTATCCCATTTCATTTAAGTAGCATTAAATTCTGAATTGATACAGAATAAAATCATTCAAAAGATGAATATATCAGAAAGAATACATATTGATAATAAATGATTAATGAATATGGAATTATCTGTATTTTAGACACCAATAAATGAACAAGGTAAGGTTTAAAGTTTTTTTTATTATTATTAATAATAAGCTTATTTAATCAATGCAAGCATTTTACAGGCTGCAGCGACCCCTACTGGAAATGGGCAGAAAAGAAAAACAGGGTGGAATTTTTAAACCAAAACAAAATGAATAAATTGAAGATGGACGTCGCACTAGAAGTGGAGACTCGAGAGGTGGTCAGCATTTTATTTAACATTTTTACAGGACTCCCGCATTCTGAAACAGGAAAAACAAATTTTTTAAACTATGCTGCGAATTGTCAAGAATCTCTCGGTGAAGCACGAACTGAAGTACAAAGGTAACAATTTCTCACAAGTTCTTGCTTCCTTTTAGCAATTAAGGGCGTGTTCACACTTGGCATCTTTTTGACATGAAAAAGTTTACAAGGGCGTTTTTTAGTAATAAATAAATAACAAGCTGGCAGCGTTTTGGTTACAAATAGCAACCGAGGGCGTTTAGAGTACCTACTGTATTAGAGGGGAGATATTAAGTTATAAAAGATATAGATCCAAAACTTATCGGGCACAATTAGAAGACCTGCGGAAACAAATTAAAGTATTGGAACAGCATCTTTTTTAGTAATAATGACCCTGCAAAGCAGAAATAACTTTTTGTACTAAAAGCCAAATATAATGAAATAACTAGTAGTAAAATATCTAAGAATTTAATGTTGCTAAAACAGTCCTATTATGATCAGGGGGAAAAATCAGGAAAATTGCTAGCGTGGAGAATTAGAAAAATACAAACAGATAGAGCCATCAACTCAATTTTCACTACCAAACAAGTTGTTTCCACTTGCGGATCCAATGTTCTATCATCTCACCCACAAAAATCAGACCAGATTGCCCCTTGCACGCATGAAGAGGCAGATACAAGGATGTTACTCCATGCAGCGGATGCTGCAAGAAAAGGATTTAAAAAGATCACCCTGCGCACTGTGGACACAGATGTTGTGGTCCTAGCCATTGCACATGTGTCAGAGCTGGGCATTGAGGAGCTGTGGGTGGCATTTGGGACTGGCAAAAACTTCAGATACATACCTGCCCATGAGATTGCCAAGTCTCCGGGTCCTGACAAATCAAAGGCCCTTCCTGTGCTCCATGCCTTCACTGGCTGTGACACAGTATCTACATTTGCAACCAGAGGCAAGAAGACTGCATGGGATTGTGGGATTACAAATTTATAAAATGATAAATCTAGGTTCCAATGTAATAGTATATAAACTGAAACATTGTGTTTAAATGTTTAACTTAGATTCTTATTATCCACTTCCTGACTCAATGTATATTCAAAGAGCCCCCTGGCCCAGACGTGGATTCGTTAGGTTGATTGAATTAGTGTCTATCTTTCGGAGGCCCCTGGCCCAGACGTGGATTCGTTAGGTTGATTGAATTAGTGTCTATGCATTTGATTATGTCCCTCATGTGCTTGCTTTGTTTGATTTTGGCTCCACCTCCAAGAATCCCTCCTCCAAAAATGCCTATAAATAACCTTGTAAAGTCACTTAAGATTTAGACTTGGATGACTGCAGCGACGCACAGCGAGTTCTCAATAAAGAGTAACTTCTGCTTGAAAGATATCCCAACGTCTCCTGGTCTCTGCTTCGACGAGGAAAAAGTTCACAACAGATGGTGCCGAGACCCGGATAGAGTTCCAGCTTCCTCACCTGAAAACTTCCAGCTGAACAAAGATTCCCAGACTGAATTTTTCTCTCAACCAAGGGTTGTGGTGAGTGCTGTCTCTAATCCAAAAGAACCTAAGACCAGAACAAATTTGTTATCCTCTGCGCCGTCAGAGAAGAGTTAACAGACAGCTGTAGGGTTTTGTTTAACTAAGTTTATCCTCTAAAAAAATATTTTTAGAGATGAAGTTTATCCTCTGTTTCAGGCAGGGAAGTTTTTGCATTACGTGCTAAAAAGTTTATCCTCTAAAGTTTTTCTTTTAGAGATGAAAATTTATCCTCTGTTCAGGCAGGGAAGATTTATCCTCTGTTTCAGGCAGGGAAGATTAGCATTTCGTGCTAATAATTTTGGTTTATCCTCTGTTTTAGCAGGGAAGGTTAACAATAGTTGATGTGTTAACAAGCGTACCCTCTGTTGAACAGAAGTTTTAGTGTTTTGATTGTGTGGTAACAAAGAAACTCACAAAATGTTTAGAAAGAATGCTAGACTGATCCCCACAACTGAAAAAGGTGGTCTAGCGACTCCTTTGTGGTCAGATAGCGAATTCAAATCACTGTTAGGAGTGCAAATGAACCTAACAGTCACTGAGAAAGTTAGACAAGAACTAACTCAGAAATATGAGATCCATCCAGATAAGACTTGGTCTGTAGATGAGTGTAAAAAGGTACTAGGAGCATGTATTCGCAAGAACAATGTGAAAGGCATTATCTGCTGCCACAAAGAATTTGGTTTAGCGCTAGCCACACAACAGTCTCAGCGTAACTCAGAGTTAGAGGAACAGAACAAAGAACTCCGTGCTAGAGTATCCACTTTGACTAAGAAATTGAACCTCAAGAAAGATGCAGCAAAAACTGATGTGAAAGTTAGTCAGCCTGATAACATTTACCCTGATTTACAAGCGTTTTTTGAAACAGATGTAGCTCTCCAATCAGTAACTGATGTGCCTGTAAATTCAGTCAATGTGTGTGGTGCTAGGAGGAGGTCTCAGGGAATTGAGGAAACTGATAGGGTTCCCCTCAATTCTTCTGTTGTGCAAACGCAAACTGTTGCCAAAGCTTTATGTCCTAAAGATATAGAGAGACTATCTCAGAGTTTACCGTCAGCACGCACACATTTTTCTGAATTTAGAAGAACATTGATCAGTAAAATGCGTCTTTATGACATGTCGTTGGCAGAAGTCACGCAGCTGATGTCACAAATCCTAACTGAATCTGAATTCAACAGTTTTGAATCTGCTGCTGCTTCTGAACTGCAACATGCCAGTAAAGGTGATTTACGAGAAGGTGTTTTGAAAATTCTAAAGAACATTGTTGGACCAAAAGTGGATTGGTCAAAAATCACTAGTTGTGTACAGAAGAAGGATGAAACTGTAAGTGAGTACACTGAAATGTTTTGTCAGTCAGCTGCAGCATACAGTGGAATAGCTGACACTCCAGAGAAGGTACTGGATCATAAAGGACCACTTGTTCGAACATGGTTTGATGGCCTTTTATCAGAGTACAGATCTGCTTTGCCATTCTTAGATCTAACATGGTCCACTGGAAGCTTGCAAAACAGCTTGGACAGGTTAGCTACTTGGGAAAGAGACTCTGATGTTAAAGCCAGAGTAAAGATTGCAGCAGCATCCTTTAAGGTCAACACAGAGAACCGACAGAAACCTAAATGTCCTAAGAAGGAGGGCAGTTGTCATTACTGTTTTAAACCTGGACACTGGATGAAAGAGTGTAGGAAAAGCAAAAAGACATTAGGAGAAATTAACAGCTTTACTCAGTTCCTACTCAGTCTACTTAGTATTCTGAAGCAGCCCCTCCCCACTTCACCGAACTGTTGGAGCAGTTTGCTCAGGTGTTAGCTGTTAGGGCTGTGAGTGCTTAATTTCCCCAGTAATGTACAACAAAGCTGAACGATTCTTTGTAAATAAAACTAATGGTGTTAAGACAGACTGTAAACATAAGATGCCCTCATGCAGTGTCCATCACTCATGAATTAAGCAAAAGTCACTTCTGTCACCTCCTCTCGTTGGGGAAATTGGTTAGCAACTCTCACAGCCCCGAATATTGTTATACAGCGTGCACCAGTCACGAACCCATCCTCATGTATGATGTCTGCAATGACTGAATTTGTGTTAGTGGATGAAGGCGAAATGACTCATGATTGTGTTACGCTTACATATGCAGCGACAAGTGAAATAGCAGAAACTCCCATAGAGAACGCAGAATTGGAATTGTTTGTTGCAGCTCAAGTTATTGAAGGTAACAGACGAGCAGGATATGCAGTAACTTCCACCACTGAAGTAGTTGCTTCAGGTCGTCTTCCAGATCATTTTTCAGCTCAAGCTGCAGTATTGTGTCAGGGAAGGAAAACTTGAACTCATGTGTCACACTGTAAAGTTGTTCCCCCACCTACAGGGATAGGATAGGACACACGAACCAGTGAGGAGCCCAGGGAAGAACCGAAAGCAACAGGCTTCGGGGGCCGACCCTGCGGTGAAGATTTCCTCATAGGCCTTTCCCCATCCAATAGTCCATCCTTTCCTCACTGTTCTTTAGGTGTCGCAGGAATTGAGAAATAGGGAAAGAAGGAACAACAATAGCAGACTATATTTGAACAGAGGATACAACCCTAATGTTTGCAGACTCTACAACAAATACTGCTCTGTGCCGTTGGTCTCTCTTGTTTTTGTTTCTTTGTTCCTCTGTGCAGATACCACTTGATGGCTGTCCTGAGATCCATATGCACCGCCCTTCTCACCTGCGGATGAAGCCACAACCTCTAGAAAACAACTAGACCCATTGCCGAGCTAACTATCACACAAGAAAGAGAAAAGAAAGAAGAAAGAAAGAAAAAAATACACAACGCAGAGACTCACATACGGGAACTTCAGTCATCCATCAACATGATCAAGATTTTACTATTAACCATCATGGACATCACGCAAAGTGTAGACCCCAGAAACAACATATTCTTAGAGCTGATGAATATGTCAAGAAATGCCTTGTTTGCTGGAAAGAACGTTTGCACATTCTTGGTCTTTCAGCAAAATTACACCAGATGACTGAAGATAATTCTTCATGGTTCGGAAACTTGTTAGGTAAACCCTGGCTGTGGATCAAGGAAATAGCAATTCTGCTGTTGTTTTTCCTACTTGCGTACTATCTATGCATCCACAGTATCAAGTGTTTCTTTCAACAAATGACTCCCGCCTCTCACGAGGAAATGACAGTTCCAACCAGAAAAGATTACCCGTAAGAACTTCACGGACCCTAATTGCATGTTTTGTTTCTGTGTCAGCATGCAATTACAGATAAGCAACACAGAGCAAGTGCTACGTGCCTGTAACGATCACAAGTTACAAGAATGAACCTTTAAGTGTCTAAATTTGTATTTTGTGAGAGTTATTAGAACTCTCAAAGGGGGAATTGTGGGATTACAAATTTATAAAATGATAAATCTAGGTTCCAATGTAATAGTATATAAACTGAAACATTGTGTTTAAATGTTTAACTTAGATTCTTATTATCCACTTCCTGACTCAATGTATATTCAAAGAGCCCCCTGGCCCAGACGTGGATTCGTTAGGTTGATTGAATTAGTGTCTATCTTTCGGAGGCCCCTGGCCCAGACGTGGATTCGTTAGGTTGATTGAATTAGTGTCTATGCATTTGATTATGTCCCTCATGTGCTTGCTTTGTTTGATTTTGGCTCCACCTCCAAGAATCCCTCCTCCAAAAATGCCTATAAATAACCTTGTAAAGTCACTTAAGATTTAGACTTGGATGACTGCAGCGACGCACAGCGAGTTCTCAATAAAGAGTAACTTCTGCTTGAAAGATATCCCAACGTCTCCTGGTCTCTGCTTCGACGAGGAAAAAGTTCACAACAGGATACCTGGAATGCATTTGACATGGCAACAGAGGCATTCATGGCTTTGTCAAAGGCTCCAAAAAGCATTTCAGAGAAGGTCATTTCCATTGTGGAGCACTTTACAATTCCCCTCTATGATCGCACCAGCAGCCAACTCAACATCGATCAAGCTCGTCTTGAGTTGTTCTCAAAGAAAGGAAGATGAATGGAGCCAATCCCCCCAACTAAGGATGCACTGGTGCAGCACCTCAAAAGAGCAGTGTACCGAGGGGGACATTGTTGGGGACAAGCACTTGAGGTGGCACCAAACTATGCCATCTCCAACGGACTGGGGTTGGATGGACCCAAGTGACTGGAGACCATTGTGGTCAACTCTTCCACAGGCAAGCCAGTCCATCCTTGAACTTTTAAGTTGTGGCTGCAAGAAAGGCTGCCGGGGGCATTGCAAATGCAAAGCTTTGTGTCAATGTGGAGGAGACTGTGAAGGAGACAGTGAAGAATAGGTTAAACAACAACAAAAAAACATTCAAACAAATGTGTTTCTGAAATAGATTTTTTTTTAAGTCAATCTTTGTGTTTGTCATTCTTTTTAAGCTATGTTGCTATGGTAATATTGAATAATCTACTCTTTACAGAGTCACTATATTGTCAGGGTTTATGAACAAAAGGATTGTTTTTTAAACTCTACACAATATGCATGCAACAGACACGATATTATAAAGTCTATCCTAGGTTCTCAGATACTGTGAGAACTGCTTTTCATGTAACTAAATTCACCAATAACTATTCACCTGAACAGTTTATGTTGTTGTTGTACTCTACTACTACGTACAACGTACTACAGTGATTATAAATTAAGTTTACATGAAATATACTTTTTGTAAAATTTTGTAAAATTTACTACAGAAATGTAATTCTGCATCTTCTCAGATACTGCGACTTCATTGTAATCCTTCTCACAGAACTGAATTCACCAATAACTATTCACCTGAAAAGTTTATGTTGTTGTATATGGTATCATTGTAATCCTTGACCATCAAAACATAGGGGTAGACATCATACTTTCCATGTTATCATGTTCGATTCAGCAGATATAGTACAAAACACATAATTTGGTTATGGCGGAAAGTAAAATGGCTGCCATGGCAACCACAAGGAATTTTTGCGATGGTTCCATTTCTGAAAATGTTCAGGGCCCCAAACTATACAAATGTACCAAGTTTCATGCTTTTATGAAAAAGTTAACATTTCACCTCAAATTTTGCACATATCACCTGGACTATTATGGTATTTCAGAAAAAGCCCAGATGTCAGGAACACATATACCAGTTCAGTCTAGGCAGCACCGCCGTAGACCACACGGTGCAGTACACTTACCTCGGCCTGATCATCACTGCATCGGGGAGTTTCAGTATGGCAGTGAATGCTCTCAAAGATAAAGCTCGAAGAGCTCTATATGCCATTAAGAGAAAATTCCAAAATATTGAAATACCAATTCCAATTTGGTATAAAATCTTTGATAGTGTGATTCAGCCCATAGCGCTGTATGGAAGTGAGGTTTGGGGTCCACTCAGTGATCAAAGCTACACTAGATGGGACAGACATCCAACAGAAGCCCTACACACAGAATTCTGCAAAATGATTCTAAAATTACAAAAGACAACACCCAATAATGCATGTAGGGCAGAATTAGGCCGATTCCCATTGATTATAAATATACAAAAAACATCCCTCAAATTCTGGATGCATCTAAAATCAAGTCCCACAGAATCGCTACATTTTAAAGCACTACAAACGCAAGAACCGACCCCCGAAAAAAGTCCCCTAAGTCAGCTGGTTCTGAGACTTACTAACCTGACTAACTCTACTAACACTAACCACCCAGGTAGCAAAGAATTCTGGCCCAGATTTGGCATGAAGCCGGCACAGCTGGCATTCAGTCGGCACTGGCATGAGGCATGTGAACCGAACATGGCCCGGTTATGGGGGAGATTGGACCGTCTTTAAGGTGGCAAACAGGATATGGGCCAGTGGTTAAGTGTATTATTTGGCCCACATATAAAATATAGAAATGTGGCCCACATATGTGTGGCCAGACTTATCCCATAGTTAAAATGTAATTTCAGATATTTCATAATTAATAATATTTTCATACAACACAGCTGTTTCCCCTATTCCTGTTTGCAGCGTGGGTTTATTCTCTCTAGTCTCTATCAACAAGGTTTAATGAATTTTATGAAACAACATAAACTTTAAATTTACATTAGGCTACATTTAATCATTTAGCAAACACTTTTATCCAAAGAGGTTTAGAATAGAGGACAACATAAGTAAGCAATATAGTGTGCGTTAGTGTGAAAGGTCAAAGCAAGATAGAATAGAACTTTAATTGTTTGATTGTCTCATTTCATGCACAAGATAAGGCCAATTTGCTCATATGGCACACACACAAAAAAATTACACCAATCAGGTCGCATCTAGAAAAGCGCGCCCAGATAGCGCGCCTAAAACGCAATGCTTCATGGGTTTGTAGTTGTACATCATGTAGTCTAAACACTCAATCTTGTACTTTTTCCTTTTTTTCTTTTTTTAAAATATTTTTTCTTCAATTGAAACTGTGTAATCTTGCGATTTAGCCGATTTAGTTAATGGTTTAGAACGCTTCAACCCAAATTAAAAAAATATATAATTTGATACTTCCGGATCCAGCGCCACCGCAGTTTAAGAAGTGGGCGGGCAGGCAGTGGCACTGATGCACTTGAGGCTGCACTTCACTAACGGTTGCGACTTCTTACCGCTAGAACAAAGCGAGCGAAGTTTGGTAAGTAATCATTTTGAATTTTACAGTTAGTATGAGTTAACATAGTCGGAAAGTTAAATGTTAAAGATGTGCCACAATGTATAATCGTAGATGTTATTTAAAATGTTGTAATTCACTAAATGTGCGTCGATAACATTTATCATTAGATGACATCAGACATCTTTATTTTATATCACAGGCTCAGCCATTTATTTATTTAAATTTAAGTGACATACACTGATGGATTAACATACAAAAATTTGTAGCAGCAATTCCCAGCAAACACAGAACGTTGGCACAACGTACCCAACCTTCTAACAACGTTATTACAACATGGCCAGAAGGTCGCCATAACTACGTTGTGTGGTGAAGGTTACGGCATTGTCACAAAGTTGACATTGAACTATACTGTTCAGGGCCGTTAAGGTTGTTATTAAAAATGTAATTGTCAGAACGTCGGCCGTTTCTCAATACCAAGTACGTAACTTACGTTTATTCTGCAAATAGAACGTGCGTTCTTGATAGGGTCACTCAGCTCGCTCTGGCTACTCCGGTTATCTTATAATATTTTCGGCAACAATACAATTGAAATATGGTGTAAAATAGAACTCTGCCTCTTTTCATCAACAATACAACGAAATATGTTATAGGCTAAAACACCACTCTGCCTCTTCATTTAAAAAAATCTTAAACATATTAATGGACACCTAAATGTGGTTTAGACAAGGCGTAGCCCATTTATTCTCTTCACTGCATATAACAACATGCAATATAAAACACAAACCTGCTTCTTTTTGTTTTCATTTAAAAAATATGAAACATTGATAATTAAAGCCCATGTTGCAGGTTTTTTTCTTTTTTCAAAATTTAATAGGCTATAACCTTGTATGAAAATACCATATGAAAAGTATTTTACCATATTTTACGTTTGTAAAAACATGAATAAAACCATGAATAACTGACAAAATCTTACATTTTTGGTTATTTTTGGAACAAATGAAAAAAAACTATTTAAGGCAACATTTTCTTGTTACTGCTTATTTCATTTTAAATTGAAAAACAAACAAACTTATCAAAATGTTCACGGGCCTTGTAGTCAAATTAATTTATAATTTTCTTTATTGTTTTTGTTTGGTGTGTGTTTGCTTTCTATATTATTAATAATTTATATATATATTTTTCTCTCTTTTGTTTGTTTCAGGTTGAAGAACAAAAGACCTGAGTAAAGCCACGGTATGGAAAAGACTTGAATGTACAATGATAGGGGTAATTCACGAAGAAGGGCATTAAGGCTAGTTGGTAAACTAATGGAAAATGAGCACCATAGGGAAGGAAACGTGAATGATGAGACAAGTGTTTATGTTGATGATGCAGAGGAATCTGACATGCAAATTAGTGATGAAAGTGATGAGGATCTAGTTGATGGCATTGATGATAAGGAAGTACATGAAAAGACTGCAGCTTCTGTTGAGGATCTTCCTGATCTTGGAGAACAGTGTAGTGAGATGGATGGTGATTTGCAGTGTTCTCTGGCATACTGGGCAATTGAATTTGGAATATCTCTTATAGCTCTGTCAGCGCTTCTCAGTATCCTCAAAATCTATCATCCCTCTCTGCCAAAGGATGGACGAACGTTGCTGAAAACAAATGCAAGCTTCAAAATTAGCAGTGTAGCTGGTGGAATGTTCCATTATCGTGGAATTCTGAATTCTATTTGGAAAATTCTAGATGCAATTTGGTCAAATGTGCCAGACAGACATGTTTTTAAATTACAGTTGAATTTTGATGGTCTGCCCCTCTTCAAGAGTACTTCTACACAGTTTTGGCCAATTCTTGGTTTGTTGCAAGGATACACCAAGAAACCAATTTTGATTGGATTGTTTTGTGGTACTTCTAAGCCAAATTCATTGACTGAATATCTTCATGATCTGGTTCAAGAGCTGAAAGTGTTGAAAGATGGGTTTCTATTCAAGCAGAAAACCTTCTTTTTGAATGTTGTTTCTGTTGTGTGTGACACCCCAGCCCGAGCCTTCATCAGAGGTGTAAAGTCCCACACTGCATATTATGGATGTGACAAGTGTCACCAATCAGGTGTCCGAAAATCGAATAGAATGACATTTCCTGAGGTCAATGCAAGGCGCAGAACTGATGATAGTTTTAGGCAAGAAACAGATGAAGAACACCATGTCCAACACTCACCTTTTACAGAGGTTGGCATTGACATGATCACTTGTTTTCCATACGATTATATGCATCTTGTTTGTCTGGGTGTAATGAGGCGTCTCTTAGACTTGTGGATCAGCACCACTGGTCCCTTGCACTGTCGCATTTCATCTAGTCAAGCTTCCATGGTTACAGATAGACTTCTTGCACTGAGAAATTACATACCAAGCGAGTTTGCTCGAAGGTCACGGGCTCTGGTTGAACGATGTAGGTGGAAAGCCACTGAACTACGCCAATTCTTGTTGTACACTGGTCCAGTTGTGCTGAGGGGTGTTCTACAGCCTCAGATCTATGACAACTTCATGCTGTTGTCAGTAGGTGTGTACATTTTGGCAAGTCCAAAATATTGTTTGGAGTTGAATGACTTTGCTAAAACTCTGTTGGTGTCATTCGTTGAACACTTTGGCCAGCTTTACGGTAAAGAGTTTTTGGTTTACAATATTCATGGTCTGGTGCATCTCAGTGAAGATGTCAAAGTCCATGGCAATTTAGACCGTATATCAGCATTTCCCTTTGAAAATTTCTTAGGAAAACTTAAAAAATTGGTTCGAGGGCCACTTAATCCTTTGACTCAGGTGATGCGCAGATTATCAGAGATGGAAAATGGCAGCTACAGTCCTAATGTTAAAGAGGCAACTCAAAAACTGGAAAATGAGCACATGGATGGGCCAGTGCCAGAATGCTTCTCACGACAAGTTCGTCAATATAAAGTGCTTGTTTCAGATGATGTAGTTGTGAAGGTCAAAGAGAGAGATTGTTGCATCAAAATTGAAAACAAGTTGGTGTTGGTCCAGAACATTGTTGAGGATAAAGGAGTAGTGTACATTGTGGCCAAAGAATATAAACAGGTGGACCACTTCTTTACATATCCTATCGACTCAAGAGAGCTGGGAATTTGTGTTGTTTCCAACCTCTCTACCAACATCAAAAGTTTCATGATTCGAAATAAGCCCCAGAAGTTTGTGAGATTACCATTCCAAAACCGATTTGTTGTTGTTCCACTATTGCATTGAGACAAATAGCCCTTTTAGTTTAGTATTTCAGTTGGCTAAAGAGTATGTTTTGATTTGTTTTATCTTTAGATGTTTCACATAGTTGTTTTTGACAACACCAATGAGGTAGAAGTTGTGCCTTCCATCTGGATAAAAAATGGAGAGTGCATGTGGCCTCCAAATAAAATTGATGTAGCAAAAGCTGTAAAATTGCAAGAATGTCCTGGAGATGAATGGAAGCCCCATAAGGCCAGAATTATATTCACATCCCGTAAGTAACATTCTTTCACTTCTTCCTATAAACTGAACTTATGTTATGTATTACTAAAACCCTCATGTATTACTTAAAATTACTTACCCAGATGACTACAATGAAGCAAGAAGAAAACTTCCTCAAGCTGTTGATCACACTGACATTGGAAGTGATGGAGGGAACTCGCCAATTCAATTTAAAAGAAAAAGAATGTAGGGGGAAGTTTTATTTTATTTTTAAATGATTTGATGGTGCACAACATTTACTAATAATTGCATATCTTGAATTCATGGAATATGTTCTTAGACCTAAAAACAATATTTTCCCTGGAGAGGATGATGATGAGATGGAAAGCACTCTGAAAGAAAAAAAGTCAAAGAAAGGGTAAGAATCTTCTGCAATTTCAAATTATAGTTTATTTTATCATACCAGATAAAGTGCTAAGATCTTTTGTACGTCTGAGCAGAAAGTTGCCCAATGCTCCAAAGATCGTGAGGCAGCACAAAGGTCCTGCATTAGAACCAGTAAAGGTCCACCCAAAAGGCCACAGCACTGCTGACCTCCACCCAAAAGGCCACAGCACTAAAGGCCACAGCACTGCTGACCTCCACCCAAAAGACCACAGCACTCCTGACCTCCATCGAAGAGGCCACAGCAGTCCTGAGCTTTACCCAAGTGACGACAGCACTCCTGAGCTCTACCTAAGAGGCCACAGCAGTCCTGAGCTTTTCCCAAGTGACGACAGCACTCCTGAGCTCTACCCAAGAGGCCACAGCAGTCCTGAGCCCAACCCAAGAGGCCTCAACAGTCATAAGCTCCATTCAAGTCATCACTATAGCACCAAGTTATCTTCAAGCAGGCACACCATCACTGAGCGCTGTACATCGAGGCACGTCAGCCCTGAGATTCGTCCATTAAGGCATGCCAGCAGTGAGATTCACTCATCAAGCAACACCAGCAGTGAGATAAGTAGACCAAATCATGCCAGCAGGGAAATTCTTAGATCATGCCATGCCAGCTCTGATATCCGTAGACCATGCCACACTGCACCTTCTCCAGACCCATTGAAACATACTGAGCCACACCAGTCCAGGGAGCAGACATCTAGTTTGCAATCATGTGAGTATATTAATGTTTATTATAGTTGTTTGTTTTTAATAAAAAATATATATATTTTTTTAATTTGTGATGTTCCAGAAGTCCTGATTGTTTAGCATGTTAACTTTTAAATTTGATTTTCATTGGAATAGTTTTAGTAAGAAATAATAATAATACCAGCAAATAGTCTATTTTACCTAATTTAAGTGACTGAACTTGTTTTTTTTCTTAGCTCTCCTGCGTAATATATTAACAAAACAGGAAATGATGATGGACCAACTGCGAATCATCTTCAAGACCCTGCAAAGTATGAAATCGACTGATGAGTCACAGACAGACCTGGCTCAAAATGTGTTGCCACTTAAAGATGTCAGTTCTCTTCAGGACATGGAGGAACAACTGCGAAGTAATCCTGACCTCCAGAAACAGTTGGTATGTTGACAAATCAATACTAAATTGACTAGCTTCAGTGTTTTCCACAGACTTGCACTCTATTTGTGGTGGCACTTCCCCTGTTAAATGTGGGAACAGTAAAGACGTGAATGTGTGCACACATTCAAAAGCACTCACTCACACACAGACAGCCACATCTCAGATGCACGAAAATACTGAATTGAGTTCTCTTCTGCTTCTTTTTGTGCTTGGATGAACAAATACAGACAAAATTACATCAAAATGGTCATCTTTTCTAACAGACTGATGTAATTTGTAATGTATTTTTTGTGTGTGTTTGTGTGTGTGTCTGTGAGAAAGAGAGAGAGATAACTCTATGTTACCAGTGTCACCTATAGTATTCGTAGCATTTCATGATGTATTAAACCATTGCTTTAACAAAAAAAAAATCATTATGATTTCAGGTACACGCACTGGCTCTCAAAGGTGGGGTGGATGTTCATGAGTGCATTTGGAGGATTATGCATGGACTGGTTACTAACGATTTGGCCAAAAAAATCAATATGAGAGGAATAAATGGAAAAATTGGTTTCCAGCGCTTGCGTTTA
This sequence comes from Schizothorax lantsangensis, assembly GCA_027422415.1. Classification (NCBI taxonomy): domain Eukaryota; kingdom Metazoa; phylum Chordata; class Actinopteri; order Cypriniformes; family Cyprinidae; genus Schizothorax; species Schizothorax lantsangensis. Next base: position 129,734 of record JAPDDO010000344.1, on the reverse strand, counting down.
CGGGATGTTGTGATTGGTAAGTTTTACTTAATGCCATAAGAGTGGTTTAAGTTTTAAGAATAATTAAAATGTATTTAAATTCAGGTTACAAATAAGCAGAGGAGAACAAGATGATGGAAATGTGAGGGATGGAAAGGGGGTTTGAGAAAAAAAGCAGTCAGAGGAAGAGGAGAGGGTGGAGAAATTGGGGGATGAGGAAAGAAAAAGATGAGAGGATGGGACAGGTAGATGGGGGAGAGAAGAAAAACAATTCTGTTATTCTGTTATGTCCTTGCTACATGTTACATGTACTTAATGTAATAATAAAAGTGAATTACGAATAGTTACATGCAGTAACTTTAAACCAAACCTTAATACTAACACTATAGTAAGTACATGATACATAATTTTACTCTGTTCTTAAATAACAATTACAACTGTGTAAAAAGGACACCGTAAAACATAGTGTAACCGACAATTCCACTAAAACTGATCTATACATACATAGACCAGTTTAAATTGAAAGTGTAGACGTACATGATATGACTGGTTCACATGATTCATAATGTCCTTATTATTTTCTGCTGAGCAAATTGTGTTGAACCAATCATAGCATTGCACTAAGGCCGAGATAAAAAAAATAAAATAAAAGTGTAGTCATATATCTGTCCTTATTGAATTGCACATGACTCCGTAAAAAGCAACTGCTTAGACTGGATTTCTCCTGGAGTCATATTGGAACCTGGTAGGAGGATGGTACCAGACTCACTACTGATCTGCATCAATTTACAGTCTCTGTGTAGATGCTACATAATGTCTGTCAATAGGTTCTGTGTTCAGTTTTAATGTAATTGTCCTTTAAAAGGATAGTTCACTTTAAAATGAAAATTCTGTCATCATATAGTCACCCTCAAGTTATTTCAACCCTGTATGAATTTCTTTCTTCTGCTGAACACAATGGAAAATATTTTGAGGAATGCCAGCATACAGGGTTGAAACAACTTGAGGGTGAGTATATGATTTATTTTTATTTGATTTTGTTTTACTGAAGGGTGAGAATATGATGACAGAATTTTCATTTTAAAGTGAACTATCCGTTTAAAATCCAATAGCCATGTTTTCTTTTGATACAGAAACTAATTTCAGACCATGTATGTTTCAGAGGCTGTGAGGCGTAACCACCTGACGTCTGCGGCCACAGAAAAGGAAATAGATTCCACCATTAAGAGATGGCTATATCTGGCCCCGGATAGGGATGGTGGCAGAAGAGAAAGAATGAAGAGAAAAGAGCGTCAGGAGAGTACAACAGGTTAACCGACTTGCGACTTGGTGCACCGTGCCTCTTGTTCCTGAACTGAATCAGATGTTAAAGAGTTGTGTGCACAGTGCCTCTTGTTCCTGAACTGAATCAGATGTTGAAGAGTTGTGTGCACAGTGCCTCTTGTTCCTGAACTGAATCAGATGTTGAAGAGTTGTGTGCACAGTGCCTCTTGTTCATGAACTGAATCAGATGTTAAAGAGTTGTGTGCACAGTGCCTCTTGTTCCTGAACTGAATCAGATGTTGAAGAGTTGTGTGCACAGTGCCTCTTGTTCATGAACTGAATCAGATGTTAAAGAGTTGTGTGCACAGTGCCTCTTGTTCCTGAACTGAATCAGCTGTTGAAGAGTTGTGTGCACAGTGCCTCTTGTTCCTGAACTGAATCAGATGTTGAAGAGTTGTGTGCACAGTGCCTCTTGTTCATGAACTGAATCAGATGTTAAAGAGTTGTGTGCACAGTGCCTCTTGTTCCTGAACTGAATCAGATGTTGAAGAGTTGTGTGCACAGTGCCTCTTGTTCACGAACTGAATCAGATGTTAAAGAGTTGTGTGCACAGTGCCTCTTGTTCCTGAACTGAATCAGATGTTGAAGAGTTGTGTGCACAGTGCCTCTTGTTCATGAACTGAATCAGATGTTGAAGAGTTGTGTACACAGTGCCTCTTGTTCATGAACTGAATCAGATGTTGAAGTGTGCACAGTGCCTCTTGTTCATGAACTGAATCAGATGTTGAAGAGTTATGTACACAATGCCTCTTGCTCCTGAACTGAATCAGATGTTGAAGAGTTGTGCACAGTGCCTCTGTGCACAAGTTTTTTTGCTAATTGTTTCGTTTAAATGTGAAACAATAAATATTTGTTAAGAATACTGTTGTTTTTCTGGCATTTTTCATTTGGGCCAAGGGTGTGTATAAAGTGGCTAGATCAAGGTTTAGTTGTGGCTGACATGTAGAATCAATTGTTTGGTCCTTAAAAGGACCAGAATAGGGCCAGCTATAGTCATACATTTGGCTGAGATATGGCTATGCCATGGGCCATATGTGGCCCGAGTTCTGGCAACCAGACCTGGTCCAGTCATGTACCGTAATTCATTGCTGTATTTGGGCCAAGTGAAAGTGGATTGTGTGGCCCATCACTGGGCCAAACCAATTTTGCTATGTGGGCAGTCTCAGACCAGCACTGCTTCTCACCTAAACATCAAAATAAATCAAATTATCAAACAATCTAAAAATACATATCTGGAACATTGGGATCAAGAAACCAAAACACAAAGTAAATTACAACTATATCGGACCATAAAATCAAAATATGAATTAGAAGAATATCTCCAGTGTCAGAGACACAAAGCAGAGTCAGATCCTGACCAAGTACAGAGATTGAGATAGAGACACACTTCCTACTTCACTGTTACCAATTTAAATCAATCAGAGACATATACATCAACAAATTCACAAACATTATAAAGAACTTTACAGCCATGACTGAAGAGGAACAATTAAAGATAATACTAGGAGAGGGACAGACAGCAGCACTGGCTGCGAGATACGTGTGGACGTGCCACAGCCTGAGAGACAGCAGGTGAATGTGTGTAATATGTGTATTATGTCTGACCTCAATGTGTCTCCCTACTGTCCACCTCAGTGACCCTCAGCCTGTGTGTGTTTATAAGCACTGTGGTATGAAATGTTCACTCAAGTTCTTATTTGTTACAATGTTTATTTAAGTTTATATTGTTCTAATGTTTTTATTCTATTATTTTGATCTTTTCATTGTTATTATATTTCTCCACATATATTTCAAGCTTTGGCAATATTGTATTTTATACAGTCATGCCAATAAAGCAATTTTGAATTGAATTGAAAGAGAGAAACAGAGAGAGAGAGAGAGAGAGAGAATTACATTTTATAACATGTTTATTAAATGCAAAACTCTAAAAAAAAAAAAAAAAAAAATACCTCATTACATTATCCCATAATCTCAGAAAGACAATACATCAACCCAAAACAGCAAGTTTTCTACAATCCAAATTTCCTCAAAATTTTCCACCTTCTTCATAGATAGATACAAAGTAAAATCATGCCTTATCCTTGCTTTTATGAGCCCTTTAAAAACCAATTCAACTACAGTCTGAGTCATAAAGGATCTTGTATCTTCTGCTAATATATATTGCCAATTTTGCTAGTCCTATAATGAAGTTTAACAACCGTCCTTTTCTCTTTGTTTTTACAATATTTAAAACCACAAATAATCAGTCATTGTGAACACCTTATCAACAAGAAAATAGTTACCAATAAAACAAAAAGAGATCTCAGTCTCTCAATGCAGTGAAACAGTGAAGATTGTTTCTCTGTCAATACAAAAAGGGCATTTATCTTGCACAGTTGGGTTCAATATAGAAATACAAGCATTGACTGCAATAATGCCAAGTAATACTCACCACTGAAGATCTCCTATGTTTTTAGTCAATGGTGGCTTATAAATTGAACCCCAAAAGTCTTAATATCATCTTCAACATTTGAAAGACCACATGTTGTAGTTTGTCCTTATTTGTGACCTGTGCTGGCAAAATGAGTCACAATTAGCAAATCTTCAAAAATGAGTTATTACATCAGTTACATTCTCTATTAAAAGACCTTCAAAATAATCTAGAAGTTGTTGGAATCAGACAAAAAAATGACTGAGCTACACCCGTTTGAATCGATAAAGTCAGCAAAGACCATTTAGAGAAAAACTGATTCAAAGTTTTCTGAAGGTTCCAAAGCAAAATCACCTAAAAACATGAATTATTTCCCCCCACTTCTTTTCTTAATAATCATTACTAGATTAATAATCACAATATAGCTATTTTATCTTTGTTGTTATTAATAAGAACCCCTGCAAAAAATTATATTATATATTTTTTTTAAAGCCGGAATGGCTTGCATGACAGTCGGCAGAAGTGAGAAAAAAGTATTTATAACATTTTAAATATGGATATTTTTCTTACAAAAACACATGGATTCGTTGCAGGAGGCATTTATTCACCCCCCGGAGCGGTGCGAGGCACGTTTTATTATGGAAGTGCGTGCTTTATTTGACTACTTTATTTGACCTACTCCCATTCTAATGCTTGGAAAAGCAAGGATAATTTTGAATATAATTCCGATTGGATTTGTCTGAAAGAAGAACGCCATATACACCTAGGATGCTTTGAGGGTGAGTAAAACATGGGCTAATTTAAATTTTTGGGTGAACTAACTTTAATAATCTATTTTTTGTGAAAACCTCAAATTCAACATTTTTCACTTCTTTTGCCTGTAACTCGAAATTAGCCCGTGCGCATTCAGACTCATTTTGCCAGCACAGGTCACATTTATCATTTTTACACTTGATATAGACTCATACCCTCCATTGGATCAAAAACAATGTCTCTTGAAATCTTTGGGGTGGCTGAAGATTTCTCCATTTATAAAACAGTCTTGGGTATCACCACACTTGGAAAGTGATCCATTGCATTCAGGACAGTTTGTAATGATAAAACTGTCCAGTCTTCTTTACTCAATGTCTCTTTTTTTAACAGAAGATGAATTGTCCTTGTTGATCTTATGCCCAGTTTCTGTGCAAAGGCAATATTATTGTCCAGAGTCTTACCAGACACTTCCATTAGGCTCTTCATTTTCACAATCTTAGCATGTCGTCAAAACCCGTTTTAACCAAGGTGTTGAATCATCACATGCACCGTTAATCAGAGGTTCTTCTAAAAAACAGTGTAAAGAATTGTAGGGAAAGGATCTCATGCTTTCATAAAAAGGAGAAATGCACCTCAAATTGAATTTAGTGCAGTCCGTCCAGAAAAGGTTTTTCCCAAACCCCACCCACCAACTTTACTTAAAACGCAAAAAGTTAATCCAGTCAATGATACATTTAACTTGTATAAAAAATTCTGAACAAACTGTAACCTAAAGGCTGCTTTTCTACTCTTAAGATCTACAATGCCTTGACCACGTTCTTCTTTTAGAAGATAGAACACAGCCCTACTCTTTTTTACTACTCTTTTTCTTCTCGCCCTGCAATTTATCAAGAATCCCAAAAGGAGGCTCTAAAACGGATAATCTGTGCCACAGCGAGGAGGCTACCAGATTATTAATAATTAGAGCCCTTCCCCTAAAAGACATTTAATCATAGCATAGACTTATAGATGCTTTCTCCAGAAGTAAATCATTTTGACAATTTTGAGAAACGCTTAATGCACTACAATTTAAATATTGCCATTAGATTTTAGTTGACTAAATCGACTGTAAATTTAGTGAACTAAAATCTTATATGTAGTCAACTATAAGTAGACAAAAACAAAATTCAGACGACTAAAATATGACTAAATGGCATTTTAGTCAAAAGGCTACGACTAAAACTAAATCAAAATTTGCTGTCAAAATTAACACTGCATACTTCAAGTACTTTAATTATATTAAAATTAATTACTTCAGTGTGAATTCCCGTGAGACTATTAAACCTTGTTTACAGGTGAAACCCTTTCCACACTGAGAGCAAGTAAAAGGCTTGGTTACACTTTATTTTGATAGTCCACTTTAGACATTATACTAACTATAAGTAACTTAGCAACTACATGTCAACTAATTCTCATTAATTAGCAACTACATGTCTACTAACTCTCAGAGTAGATTGTTATGTTAGGTTTAGTAGAATAAGTTGACATTTACATGCAAAGTTTCTGATAGTCAGTTGTGGACCCATCAAAATAAAGTGTTAGAAGATATTAAGCAGACAGTCTACTAATACTTTAATGACTGCTAGTTGACATATAGTTGCAAAGTTACTTACTGTTAGTAGAATGTCTAAAAAGGACTATCGAAATAAAGTGTTACCAAAGGCTTTTCCCCAGTATGAATTAACATGCGACTCAAGGCTTCCTTTACAAGTGAAAGTGTTTCTACACTAAGGACAGATGAAAGACTATTTTGAAGTGTGTTTACGCACATGCATGTTAAAGTGTCTTTTCTTACTAAAACTCTTTCCACACTGAGAGCAGCTGAAAGGCTTTATTCCAGTATGAATTTTCATGTGATATTTAAGGTATCTTTTACATGCAAAACTCTTTCCACATTGAGGGCACCTGAAAGGCTTTGTTTCAGCATGAACTACCATGTGATATTTAAGTTGACTTTCACATATGAAACCCTTTCCACACTGAGAGCAGCTAAAAGGCTTTATTCCAGTATGAACTACCATGTGATATTTAAGTTGACTGTCCTGTGTGAAACCCTTTCCACACTGAGAGCAGATGAAAGGCTTTATTTCAGCATGAATTAACATGTGCCTCTTCAGGCTTCCTTTACACATAAAAGTCTTTCCACACTGAGGACAGGTTGATTGCTTGTCTAAAGTATGAATATCCATATGCGCCTTAAGATTACTTTTCTGTATGAAACTCTTTCCACACTGAGAGCAGGTGAAAGGCCTTTTCCCCGTATGAATTAACATGTGATTGTTAAGGCTTTGTTTGCATGTGAAAGTGTTTCCACATTCAGAGCAGGTGAAAGGCTTTTTTCCAGCATGAACAATCATCACGTGTGCGTCAAGGCTTCGTTTGGTTGTGAAAGTGTTTCCACACTCAGAGCAGGTGAAAGGCTTTATTCCACTGTGAATACTCATGTGATTCTTAAGGTATATTTTGCGATTGAATGCCTTTCCACACTGAGAGCAGGTGAAAGGCTTTTTTCCCGAATGAATTAACATGTGATGTTTAAGGCTTCCTTGGCGTGTGAAAGTATTTCCACATTCAGAGCAGGTGAAAGGTCTTTTTCCAGCATGAACAATCATCACGTGTGCGTCAAGGGTTATTTTATGTCTGAAAGTGTTTCCACACTCAGAGCAGCTGAAAGTCTTTATTCTATTATGAAACCTCATATGACTCCTAAGGTAATTTTCTTGAGTGAATGTCTTTCCGCACTCAGAGCAGCTGAAAGGCCTTTTGACTTCTGTTATTTGAATGCTGTTTTCAATTTTGGAACAACTCCCTGATGTTTCTCCAGTGGTGACATCATGAGCTTTCTGATCCTGATGCTTCTCCTCCGCTTCATTCAGATCTTGTTCTTCTTTCACTTTCATCAGGCCTAAAATGAAAACATTAAAGTGATGAAAATCAAGCGGGACATTTGGAGAACCAAAGGAAATTATGGTACATTCACACAACAACAACACTTTTTTCTTTGCATTTTTTGAAACGTTTCGTGTGCAGATGACAACATTGTCAAAATGATCTCTGTTCACACAGATCCATGAAAACAATAACACTGAATTATGCTGATAGGCCAGTAGATGGCGATGTCACTTTGTAAAGAAGCACTATGCGCCTATAGACTGAACATGTAATATGCGCATGACGTCACTGTTTTCACAAATTTGTATTTTTGTAGCTGGTAAACTTTGGAATTTATACCTGTTTTCAAAAGTCCCCAAATTGCCGTTGTTTTGTAAATGAACGGCCAAAATATTTGAAAATTGTGTCTTGTAAACACCTCCTTAAACTGAACCCCAGTAGAACTTATAAACATTAATGAGGCATTCACACTACACTGTTTTCAGCAAAAACAGAAAATTTATGTTTTCATCAGCATTTTTGGAGGCCTTAAAGGCATAGCTCACCTAAAAATGAAAATTCTGTCATCATTTACTCACCCCCAAGTTGTTACAAACCTGTGTGAATTTCTTTCTTCTGCTTAACAAAAAAGAAGATATTTTGAAGAATGTTTGCATCCAAGCGGTTTCTGGGCACCATTTCCTTCCAAAGTTTTTGGGGTTTTTTCTACGGAAGTCAATGGTGCTTGAAAACTGTTTGTTACAAACATGTTACAAAATGTTAAAACATTCTTCAAAATATCTTCCTATGAGTTCATACAGGTTTGAAACAATTTGAGAGTAAATGATGACAGAATTTTCATTTTTGGGTGAACTGAAAACAGGGTTCAAAGTGCATGTAATTGAAAATAATTGTCATATGATGGTTGCGTAATGCGAGAACTCAACGAGATCTGGTGCATAATGTAAGATGGCGGCTCCCCGCTGCTAGACTAGTACACTGTATACAACTTCATTCATTTTTTTTCCCTCTCTTCTTCTCGTTTTGCATTTTTCTTCCGTTTCAAAACTGGACTATAACGCTTTGCAACCTGGATTACCTTAAGGAATATATCGACACAAATTACAACAGATTCTACATCACCATGAACAAGGACAAACCAGATGACCAAAAAAAAAAATGATAGGCAACATTACTCCAAACTCCAAAAGACCCCTTCCCGATTCACTATCCAGTACAGGTACAACACTATCCACATCACCTAAACCGCCGTGCTGCACAGAGGTAAGCCACATTCTACTCTCCATTGAAAACAAACTTTACGGCCTTGATGCAAGGATTGCGCTAATAGAGGTAATACACAAGGACTTTCAAGAACTACGGCACAGCTTAGAATTCAGCCAAGAACAGATAGACACTCTTACCAAAGAAAATAATATTCTAAAGGACTCCGTTCACACTCTTACCGCTCAACTCACCTCCATTGTTGCACAAAACAAAGCCATGAAAGGGAGCATTCTGGACTTACAATCGCAAAGCATGAGGGACAATTTAGTTTTCACAAGCATCCCGGAACAAACCCCCAGGTGCCCCCGAGAAATCAGTTAAGGACTTCAAGATAAAACAACTCAAATTACCAGCTGAAACTACAGAATATCACTTTTCACCGCGTGCATCGGATCAGATCCCAAAACAACAGCAATCATCCACGTCCAATCATCGCAAAATTCGAACATTATAAACAAAAATAACTGGTTCAGAGGCAAGGCAGACAACTCAAAGGCACAAACTACGGACTCAATGATTAATACCCAAAGGACGTACTTGAGCGTCGAAAACATCTCTTCCCAATCCGAAAACAAATGATGAATGAAGGAAAAAAGCAACCATCACTGTGGGCAAACTTTACATAAATGGACAGTTATACCATGATAAAGACATCACTCCCATTTCTGAATAAGTAACTGATGTTCATGAATTTAAAAATAGATCACTCTTACCTCGCTCCCCAGTACCCCTCTCTCTCTCTCTCTCTTTCCCACATTTAAAGTCTTGACATATGCTCTCATGTTGCACCTAGGTCTCAATGGTCTCCTGGGATGATGTCAAATAAGAGCTCTGTGTGGACCACAAACACCCCCGCCTGGGTTAGAGGTGTGGCTGAATCCATATTCAGAAAGGCACGGAAAACAAATAACGCGTTCTACAGAGCCACTAAAGGGAGATGGTTGGCCACTTGCTAGCGGTAGCCTGTTACATTACAGTACATAACATTTCACTTACCACATAAACAGAGTAAGGAGAGATGACTGAGGATGATGGCAAATGATTTGCAGATCCTGAGCACCACTGACAGACATTTAATCTTGTAAAATGTGTGGTAAGTACTGCCGAGTGCTGCTCTGTACGTGTGATCACGAATCTCGAAAGTGAAAGTAAAAAAACAAGCACACATTCATAAGCAATTTTAATGCCCCGCATATTAATAATGGCTCCCTGATGCCCGCAATTTATATACACTACAATTACCCAACAATATAATTGCGACAGAAGATATTGAAGTATATTTTTCCTCCTATTTCGTATCTATTCCCTTTAGGGGTTCTATTTTTTGAATAGAAAGTCCTAGCCTTATGAGCTGTTGATTCAGGCTAATCGACAGACTCTTAAGGCCAAAGTATACTTCACTTTTTCCGCGTACGCGAGGGACAGCATACAGTGAGCGTGACGCGAATTGCATCATCAGAATAGTATGTGCGTATTGTACGCACACCACCCAATTTTTGTAACCGCGCATACTTTGTACGCTCAGGTCGCACATGCGCACTGAAGTTATTTTGCAGTAAACAAGTTTTCCCACATGGTGGCAACACTGTCCCACGCCGTTGTTTCACAGTAGAAAACGAAACTAAAGAGACGGACAATGATGACAAAACAGCGGAGACTGCAACAACAGACGCTCGCATTGACGAGCGTATGAGACAGCTCAGCTTTGGTTTAAAAGAGTTCAAAAATATTTGTTATAAGTCATGACTTAACGGAGAAAAATAGAGCAGACGCTGAAAAATTAAGCTTTCTAGTGCGCATGTGTCGACCACCTGCGTTCGCGTACAACTTCAAATGGAGTATACTTTGAAAGGCTACGCGCTCGACTGTAGCGTAAGTGTACAAAAATGAAGTATACTTAGGCTCTGCGCTTTGTTCCCTGTTTATGTACTTTTCTCAGATTTTTCTAAGATTTTAACTACAGCAGATCAGCACAGTGCTCAAACAACACATTTTGGCACAAACATTAAACTAAAAACTTTTCGGGACTGGAATACTACTACGAAAAAGGGGACTTTTGCCTCCCACTGCCAGCAGCTTACATTCCGGAGACAGGAAAATACAGCTGCCTACTTTCAAACAGACCAGAAAGAAAATGCCTCTTGTGGAATCTACTTGCTGCATGTACTGCCACAGACTTCTACAAAGGATCACGATTCTTGAAACAAAAGTTACTTGCTGGACTTCCAAAACAGGCAGAACACACAGCAAACCATCATCATGGACCCCCTCAGCATACAGCCGGTGAGTCCTGTGAATCTAGTGAATCTTATTGTGTTATTTTACTTTAAAAATATGTTATTGTGTTATTTTACTTTAAAATGTTATTTACTCAATATAGTATTATGTGTACTCAAAGTATGATAAAGGATCAAGAATGTGATCCATATACTGATCAATATGTTGAATTATTCCAACACTGGATGTCTTGGAGACTGAAAGCTTTAAAGGTGCATCTATTGGGCAGCACTTGTGTCTGTCTCCCAATGGAGCATACCAGTGAACTCAGTGAACTCAGAACTTTGGGTGCTTTCCAGACTATGACATATACATGTAAACAAGTTTGATGTATGTCTCCTGGGATCACTGCCAACCAATAGGAGTAGCGGAATAAAACATTTTTAAAAAATGGCTGACCAGGCCATATTCCACAATTAAAAACTAAACCAGGTGGGTTCGTAATTAATGGTAGAAAATCAGACAGGCATGAAACATAAAAAACCGGAACTACCAACTTTGGGTATTAAAAAAGGTATAAAATGGATGTACGGACAGTCAGAGAATTAGATACGGCGACCGTTATCTCGGCTTTGTTACTCTGTCTAATAAAGTCTTATTTTGACATCTGGAACTCTGCTTCTCGAGCTTCTTTGACTTCATTGAAGAAATCAACTTCTTACTCTCGATTTCCACGACAATCTCAACAGTTAATACCAAGTGTAGAGGAACAAGCCGAAACTGATCGACAGACTAATTGATGGCACAAACAGGGAACGAGACCCAAAGGCACTCAAGACATCAGATTGTCACGAGTATCTTGTATTGCTGCGGTAGCATCCTCTACCCAGATGCGGCTATGACAAGGCTTGCAAACAACTGGTATTCTACCACTCCCTATACACCTGGAGAACAGATTTGAAGCATTGATGAATGTGGGTGAGGAATCCCCAAATGTGATCGAACATGGATCGTATCAGCCAGCAGCTAACATCGCTACTAACAGGCGCTCAAGGTCGAGCAGACAGCGGCATTCAGAGCCCAGGACTCTGATAGTGGGTGACACGATTATCAGAAGCATCAGTAGCAGACTACAACTACATGCTGCTTTCCTCAAGCAACCGTCTCTGATGTGAACAAGGAACTTCAGAACATTCTACTGAAGCACAAGACTGCAAATCAAATCATCATCCATGTGGGGAAGAATGATATTCAGAAAGAGCAGTCAGAACTCCTTAAGAAGGATTTCAGTGAATTCTTTGAAACACTTCAAAGACTTTAAGTTCAGTTGTTCATCAGTGGACCAATCCCAGCAAGGGGAACTAACATGCTTTCATGGCTGCTTGGGCTAAATATATGGCTACAAAGAACCTACGGTATAAAAGGAGTCAACTTTATCGACGACTTCAATCTTTTCTGGGGCCATGGACAACTGTTTAAACTGGATGGCCTCCACTCAAACAAACTTGATGCAAGAGTGCTAAAGTACAATATATATTTCTCCCACCATCATCCTTCAGTAGTGTGTGCCAGTCCATTCAACCTGAATGGCACACACACTCCTGGACAGAATATGAGTGACCACAGGACTTCATATCAGCTTCATAGTCATCATGTGTTTGACACATCCCACAAGGATGCTGATAATGCCATGCAGCCACAACAAGCTCTGCTCATGGACAACATCCCGGCTAGGCCCTGACCACAGAGCTCATCGCTAGGTTTGGGTACTGAACTCTGTACTTTTAAGGGTACCGACCGAATTGCATCGGTACTACAGAGTACCAATTCACATTAAATCATTTGGTACCAAATTTCGATACCTGAGAATGCATTTGGGCGCATTCGAGAGAGCGAGAGAGAAACCCTGTGACATGATGTCACCCCTGCAACTCTTTAAAACACAACACACAGGGCAAACCCAAATGTTCTGAAGTGTGCTTACTAGGGCTGTGCGATATGACGATATATATCGGATGGACGAAATAAAAAGTCTATCGTTTCATATTATGTTCTATCGTTTATTTCGTGGTGTCGCAAAATACATTGTTTACGGTACTTTTTCATCATTTGGATGACTGCGATCTTTACACGCCACCACGGGGCGTGAAGGGGAGACAGAAGCAGGTGGAGAACGACCAGAACTAAACGAGGGACTACATCTGTAGCATGGGCACGCATTTTTAAGCACTGCAGTTTTAAAACAACCGATTTTAAGCTGTTGAAACACAAACAACAGCGCTATGTGTGCACCGTCTCTGTTTCTGTGTGAGAGGACCGCGCTTTTTTTTTTGCCGCTTTATTGGCTTTGAACGATTACATAAACACACTTATGCATCAGAATCCTCGTCTTTGCAAGTATCCTCATAAACACAGCGATTTAGGTCTTAAGAGAGAAAACAGCTGCAAGAGAAAACGCATATGTAACAGTGTATTGGATCCGGACTTCGGTCTTAAAGGGGAAGCGGTCCAATATTCGTTCTGTCTGCCATTCCTATTAATCATAGCACATTGCTAGAAAATCTCTCACTGCTCTTGACTAAATCACTTTTGTAACTTTAATAAGAATAAAATAATAATGATATATTTATATATATGTATAGAATCTATACATAATACACATGTTAATTATATATATCATAGATAGATAGATACAGCAATATCTATCTATGATAGATATAATTAACACGTGTATTATGTATATATTCTATACATATATATAAATATTATAAAAATAAAATAAAATAATAATGATATATTTATATATATGTATAGAATCTATACATAATACATGTGTTAATTATATCTATCATAGATAGATAGATATAATTAACACAGTAAAGACTAATTAATTTACACAATGTATGTAGCTTTTCTTATTTATTGTAGTTTTTTGTCCTATTGCTTGCAATTAGTTTCTTATTCTTATTTTATCACTGACTGTTTATTTATCTTCAGTGAGCTTGAGTTTTTTTGTGTCTCTCTTTTTAGGCTTGTATTAGTTTGATATTGACATTGGTGACAAGGATTATGAAAATTCTGTAGTATCAAAGATTTTAATATCATAAAAACCTTTTTAAAAGAAAACAATTACTATATCATGATACATATTGTTATCGTGATATAAAATTAGTCATATCGTGATATAAGATTTTGGTCATATCGCCCACCCCTAGTGCTTACATTTCTAGGGTCATATGGTTTCCGCGAAAACGAGGACAGGATTTTAATGGAATTTTTGAATGAATAAAAGAAGGTCTGTCACTTAATTTGAATCGCGATATGAACTAGTGTATGGGGATATTAATATAATGCAAAAAGACGGTTTAAATATGAATCCTGCATGTTCCGTTAGCCTCAGTATGTATGAATGGCGGAGAAGCAGTTTTATTTTCTACACAAATACTGAAGCACACTAGGGCTGCCACTAACGACTATTTTTATTTCGATTAATCCATCGACTAATTTATCGATTAATCTAAACGATTAATTTCTCACAAAAACAAAAAAAAACAGTTTTACTTAAGAATATTTTATTAAACCAAATTAAATCCAGATTTCTATGAAATCCTTTTTTAAAGCAAAAGTAAAGTGCAACATAGCGTGCAAGAAGCAAGTGTCCATCTCTCAGTCCAAATCACTGAAATCAGTTCAGTATTATAGTGTAAGAAAGACAACATATCCACGTGTTCTAGTCTAATAATACAATTATAATCAGTATTTTACATAAAGGAGTATTTACCAGAAATATTATTTACCAGAATTTATTTAGGAGAAAAATGTAAATGTGCAGTATTTCTGAAAAAGAAAAATAAATAAATAATGGAACCATTAAAATGGAATCCAGAAAATATGAATTTGGTACAGATAAAACTGTAAAACTCAATTAATTAGACAGGCTTTTTGATTAATAAAATTTAATTTAACCATTAAAACAGAGTATAGAAAAATTAAAATGGAAAAAAACTGAATTTGGAAATAAAACGGATTTCATAGGGCCCTATAATTATAATAATGTTTTTGTGGTAATACAAATAGATGTAAGTGATAGCAATAGCTTTTAAAATGACTTAAAATACATATATAATAGCAATGATGCAATAATAATTAGTTCAAATAAAGTATCAAAAGCAAGAAATCATATGGTTTTATTGAACAAAACTGTTAAAATACATAATGTATTATAAACAATAGAGCTAATTTTGGCTCTTTTTCTACATGTCCTTATTTGTATATTTGTGCGTTCTACTGTTAGTGTTATCTGTATGCACCAGGGAGTAAGAGAGTAATGCAATTTCAATTCTCTGTATGTATGCACGGTACATGTGGCAGAATTGACAATAAAGCAGACTTTGACTTTGACTTTTGACTAATGTAGATGACGCATAACAACAAAGGCCTGCAGGGGGCGCCTGGTGATTATTTTTAAACATTACTTGCGCGATCTAATCCTTGTTTAATATTGACCAAGCACCATTTAATTCAAATGTCCACTTAATCGTTTAACATTTGGCCATTTCTTTAGGACAGAAATGCTATAGCCACTGTAATTAAATGAATATGTGGACATCAAAACGTGTAAAGAGTGAGGGTTTGAGCTTTTATTTTGAAATCGCGATGTATTCTCCTGTGTTTGCACAGGTTTATAAATGATTTACCTTACAAATCTGATGAAATGGCGCACGTTGCGTTCCCAGATGAACGTTATAATAAACCCAAACTCACAACAACATGCAGAGATGGAGTTTGAGACGCTCCACACATGTAAATGATCAGTTTCTGTGGAGCTACTGTGAACGGAGCCGCTGTGAGACGCACGTACTTAACCTACACGCATGTAAATAATTAAAGCGCATATACTGTGTTAGAACTGCATCGCATATAATTATTTAATTAAATCGTAGCTTTTGTGAATTCACAATTATGCTTAATTATTATTTTTAAATGGGTTTAATGTCATGCAGCCTTGGAAAATAGTCTAATAATGTGTTTTATGGATTCTCGTCCGTGAAATGCGGCACTTCCGGTATTTTGCGGTTAGTCGACGCGAGCAAAATGAAGTCGATGATTTTTCAAAATCGACTAGTCGACTAAAATCGACGAATCGCGACAGCTCTAAAGCACATGTGAACTCTCGGTGATTTTCGGCCTCTACATCTCACTACTTGACGACATGAACTTACAGGCTGTGAAAGTAACTTCATAAGAATTTTAACGTTTCATTTGAGAAAACTAGCATAATTTTATACTGTATACACAGAAACTTCAAGGCAACTTGTCAAAATAAAAGTGTGGTTTAACATGTAACAGAAATATATTACTCGTATTACTTTTGTACAGTATAATGTACGCCTTTATATATTCCATTTACTGTCACATTTAAATAAAATAATTAAATGATAAAAATAATTATTACAACCACATTAACCACTTAATTGTAGAAAAAATACAATTATTATAAAAACTTTTTTAAAGGAATATTCACACAATTTTTCTAACATGTATTAATGTTAACAGTAAACCTCTGTTTGTTTGCCAAAAAATAAAAGGGTTTCATTTTCATTTGATTAAAAATAAATAAATGTTTCATGCCTTCATTTGATTATCAGAAATAATAAAACAAGAATTTCTGGAAGAAAAAAAAGAAAAAGAATCGTAGGGCCCTATTGTTCTAAATGTTGAAATTGAGAGTTTTGGACTTATTTTTTTCACTGAAATAAATGTTTTTGTTATTACACAGAGTAAAGTATCGAAAAAATGTACCGTTGTACCAAATTTCAGGTACCGGTACCGTACTGGTTAAATTGTGAACGGTACCCAACTCTACTCATCACAGACAGACTGTGACGTACTACAACAGCTCCAAGACTCAGCACCCAAGGACAACTTTCTGGAAAACAGCCAGGGAAGCTAGGACAGCAATATCACAGCCACCGGAAACACCAGAGCCAGAGCCCCACTCACCAGACACACTATCCCTCTCTCCAGCATCTCCACTTCTAAGCTTCTCACAGAAAATGGAGGAACTTGTATACTGGGACCAAACTGCAAGCCCCCAGATACCAACTAAAAAATGGCAGGCTCCACAACCATTAAAGACTGCAGGCCCAGCTCTCCCTCCTCCTCCTATGAGAGCTCTCTGACCGCTGCCACAACACCAGGAACCAAACCCTCCTCCATCTGATGTAGGTGAACTAAAAAACTGATAACAGCTCTCAGTGATATGCATCAGGGCCCCGCTATGATAGCAGCAACATTCACAAATGTTTACAGAACAAGCGGGAACCCAGTGTGCCTGTAACTTTCTCTATTTTTGTTTTATCACGTGATAGAAAGTCTAAGGCCTTCTCAAGCTGTACGGCTGACCCATCTAATCTGTGGCCTATTATGCTTTAAACTAAAGATTGCTGTAGAGACACAAAGTAATGCCATCAAGTTAGCATTTTTAAACATTCGCTCACTAAAAAATAAATCACTTCTGATCAATGACTTCATAACCAAGACAACCTGGATTTTATGTTTCTAAATGAAACATGGCTTGAAGACAGCTGCAGTGCAACAGTCCTAAATGAAACAGCCCCTCCTAACTTTAATTTTATAAGTGTCTGCAGGACTGTTAGGAGAGGTGGAGGTGTAGCTGCTCTATTTAAATATGTTTATCAATGCAAGCAAGTATCGTTTGGTCAGTATTTGTCTTTTGAATATCTAGGCATTGTGCTGAAAGGTGCTCCAAGCATTCTCTCCAGCCTTTGTTGAAGAGTTCACAGAACTGTTATCAATGATTTTGACAGTTTTGCTATTGCAGGGGATTTTAATATTCACATAGATAATGCAGAAATTAAAATTTCAAAAGAAAGTATAACTGTTTAAAACAATTTTGACCTGATTAAGCATGCGTATGGACCCACACACAATCGTGGACTCACTCTAGATTTACTCATCAGTAGAGGTCTAAACATTTCATCCATTGTTATTAAGGATGTATCACTCTTATCATTTCTGTATTTTCTTTGATATATTGATCTCTGCAACCACTGAATCTAGATCTGTCTCTGTCAGAAAGAGATGCATTAACGAGAACAATAGTGCGCTATTTATGAAGGCTGTATCTTTAACACCACACATTTCTGCAGACTCTGTTGATCTTCTCCTGGATTCATTTAACTCAAAAGTTAAGAATGTTATTGATGATATTGCTCCTGTGAAAGTCAGCAAGACGACAGGCAGACAAAAATCACCTTGGAGAAAATCAACAGCAGTTCAGAATATGAAAAGGCAATGCAGAAAAGCTGAGCGGATGTGGCGGAAGACGAAACTTGAAATTCACTATAGCATCTATAAAGACAGCCTTCATGCTTTCAATGTGAAACTAGCCACAGCTAGACAGACCTTCTTCTCAAACCTTATAAACAGTAACTTAAACAACACTCACAATCTTGTTGCTCCTGTTGAGAGACTAACAAACCCCCCCAAGTCAGATTCCCAGTGAAATGCTTTTCGACAGCAAATGCAATGAGTTCCTTCTTTTCTGAGAAGATCAATAATATCAGAAAAGCGATTGGCACATCCTCAAGTTATGCAGCGGTCAGACAGATTTGACTGCATTTTCAAAAAGAAGCTACTATGTCTGTTTTTGAAGCAAAATTTTGGAAGAAATAGTACAGCACTTTAAATAGTCAACCTGCTATCTTGACACACTTCCCACATCTTTTTTCAAAAGTGTGCTTAACTGTTTAGAAGCAGATCTCTTAGAAGTGGTGAACACCTCACTTCTTTCAGGGACTTTTCTACAATCCCTGAAAACTGCAGTTGTTAAGCCCCTTCTGAAAAAGAGCAATCTTGGTAACACCATATTGAGCAACTATAGACCGATCTCAAATCTTCCTTTCATAGGCAAGATTATTGAAAAGGTAGTTCTTAAATCAGCTGAACAACTACTTAAACTCAAATGGATACCTGGACAATTTTCAATCTGGTTTCCGAGCGCATCACAGCATAGAGAGTAGGGCTGGGCAAAAAAAAAAATCTATTTTTCGATTAATCTTTTTTTTTAATGACGTCGATTCGATATCGATTCTCAAAAGCCGCGAATCGATCTTTTCCGGTATTTATTTCAGCACGCATTTAAAACAAGATCTGATTAATGTGATTCTTATCATTCGTCTTCTCCACTAGATGTGCGATGTTACAACAGAAAGCCTGTCATTCATTCAGTGCTTATCATGGCAGAGATACTGTTGATGAGAACCAAGAACAAAGCCATATGCGTGATTCGTAATGCTCAGGTGAAATTCTACAGTAATACTTTAAATCTGTGGAAGCATTTGATATCACGCATAAGGCGCCATGATTTCCGCTATGAATGAATGGCAGATGGCGCGACGCACTGTTTGTTTCCTACACACATACTAATGCGCGGACGAGCTCGCGGTGTTTTCATCTTCTGCCGTCTCACTATATGATGGTATTAACACACAAATATCATCTCCAGCTGCTCTGAGTCATTTCATTTGCATTTTACCGTTTAATTTGAGAAAACTACCGTCATATCACTTACACAGCAGCTGCAAGTTCCTCACGACAACCCGTCAAAATAAAAGTTTAGTTTAACGTTAAGAAACTGTGTCAGAGACAGAATATATTACTATTTAGCAGTTTTAAGACTCAACGCTACTACTACTAATAAATATTAATAAATCTATATTTTTAAAGGAATAATCCCACTTGTTTTCTTTTTAATTTTAACAGTAAACCTCTGTTGTGCTGCACTTTGTTTGCCAAAAAATAAAAGGGTTTAATTTTCATTTGATTAGGATAAATTAAATTAATGTTTTATGCCTTCATCTGATTACCAGAAAAATTAAGAAGAACATTTTATAGGGCCCTATTATTGTTTAAGAAAGGACCCTATACAAAAAAATAATAGGTTTTAAAATACAGGCCTGTGGTTCTTAATTTCTTTTTATTAATTCACCATTTGTAAACTGATGTTTACTGTTCATTTCTTTAGAAATATCAATAGCTTTTGTATTAAAACTATATTCACTGGATGTAATCAAAAAAATCGAGAATTGAATCGAATCGAGAGCTTGCGAATCGAAATGGAATCGGGACATCTGAATCGATACCCAGCCCTAGTGGAAACAGCACACATTAAGATAATAAATGATATTCGCTTTAATTCTTATTCTGGCAAAATATCATTGCTGGTACTACTAGATCTTAGTGCTCTGTTTGACACTGTCGATCATAACATACTTCTAGAGAGACTGGATAACTGGGTCGGGCTTTCTGGGATGGTACTCAAATGGTTCAGGTAAGGCTGGGCGATATGAGCTAAAATTAATATCTCGCAATTTTTTGGCTGATTTGCGGTATACGTTATATCGGTATTTTGTATTTGGATTAAACAAATAAAGTGAATTTAAGCATGTAGGCATATATTATGTGCAAAAAAGGGTTAAAAACACATTACATTCTAACATTGTAACATTGCCATCTAAAAACAAAAATAATACTTTTAAAGCAGAAGTTAAATTTACTAAACTAAAAATGAAAATAAAAAAGCACAGACTAATTGAGTAAAAAGGTTATTTTGATTACCCCATTACACTACAGTTAGTGCTATCATACAAATACACTTACTTGTAGGTTTAAAATTCTACATGTCACTTTTATTGTCCAACTACAAATATTTCAGCACAATTTATATTTTAGTCAGTTATTGCGCTCCTATTTCATTGCGCTCCATCTGTTTGGCACGCATGCGTGTGGCGGCACTCATTCTAAATTAAGTCTGTGAAGTTTAGCAGAGAATCGCAAAGCAAAAGCTCATGCACTTCTGACAGCAAAATAGAAATATTTCCATGACTTTCTAACATTTACTGATGAAGAATATACCTGTGAAATGTAAGTTATGCATTTAGGAAAACAGCACATCTCAAACACATTAAACAGCGTGAGTAGCATCTTTGTCAGCCTCACACGCAGCCTTTCTGTCAGAGCCGTTTTAAACTGAAACTATAAACTCCAGGCTACTACAGGTGCATCTCAATAAATTAGAATGTCGTGGAAAAGTTCATTTATTTCAGTAATTCAACTCAAATTGTGAAACTTGTGTATTAAATAAATTCAATGCACACAGACTGAAGTAGTTTAAGTCTTTGGTTCTTTTAATTGTGATGATTTAGGCTCACATTTAACAAAAACCCACCAATTCACTATCTCAACAAATTAGACTACTTCATAAGACCAATAAAATAAACATTTTGAGTGAATTGTTGGCCTTCTGGAAAGTATGTTAATTTACTGTATATGTACTCAATACTTGGTAGGGGCTCCTTTTGCTTTAATTACTGCCTCAATTCGGCGTGGCATGGAGGTCATCAGTTTGTGGCACTGCTGAGTTGGTATGGAAGCCCAGGTTTCTTTGACAGTGGCCTTCAGCTCATCTGCATTGTTGGGTCTGGTGTCTCTCGTCTCCCTCTTGACAATACCCCATAGATTCTCTATGGTGTTCAGGTCAGGCGAGTTTGCTGGCCAATCAAGCACAGTAACACCATGGTCATTGAACCAGCTTTTGGTACCTTTGGCAGTGTGGGCATGTGCCAAGTCCTGCTGGAAAATAAAATCAGCATCTCCATAAAGCTTGTCAGCAGAAGGAAGCATGAAGTGCTCTAAAATTTCTTGTTAGATGGCTGCGTTGACTGTGGACTTTAGAAAACACAGTGGACCAACACCAGCCATGGGTGGAAATCTCGGGGGGTCGGGGGGGACAAGACCCCCCCTAGCTGAGGGTTGTCCCCCCTAAAAATATGATTAAAAAAACATGCTGTGTATTGTAAATAATGTTTTATACTTAAAATAATTGTGTAAGAAGTAAAACAGCATAAACGCAAACGGGGCAAAAATGCGTTTTAAGTTTAGCACATTTTGAGTCTCCCCCTCCCTTGCCTCACAGTGCTTTGGTCCAGATGCTTTCCTCTTTTATATCATACAAGTCCAGTGAGAAAGAACAAAGCCTCAGTAGTTGTGGAACTCCAGTAAGGCTGTCAATTTTATTCACTTAAACATAGGATGAAGTGATTATTTTCTCTTTGCGAGAGCAGCGTGTTTTTGAGAGGGCAAAGAAAATCTGCGTGCGAGGGAAGAGATTTGCGCTCGTGCATTATATTAAGGCAGCGGCTATTTGCACTAAGTGCAATCTATTTACACTGTTAGGATGTTCTGCTATTTATACTACTTATTGCAAATAGTGGCAATTATCTGCACCTCAGTATTGTAGTACATTATAAAACAGTATGCAATAATAACTTATTGAGTGTAAATTAAAATTTTAATTCAAATTATTAAATGGATACCACCTTATTGAGACAATAAAGCCCTCCCTACACCTACACTAACCCTACCCGATACTTTATTTTAACATTTTGGGTTATTTCCTTCATTTTTATTGAAAATAAATGCTTTTCTGATGTGATTTGAAATTTGAAAAGGGAGAAAAAAAGTTCGGCAAAACGCAGATTCGAACCCGGGACGATTGCGTCAATATGAGCTTTAGGTACACATTTTACCGTCTGCGCCACTCGAGCGGATGACAGTCAACAGTCTTTTGTAATGTTGAACAGCCGAATCACACGTTGGTGGGCGGAGTTAGTGTAAATAGCCACATAGGCATGTGCTTTCGCGCTACAATAATGCACTCTCGACATTTGTCATTAAAATAATGCCTTAAGTCTCCCTTCTACACCAGTAACGTTAGCTTTCCTCTGTGTATACATATCCTTACAAGTACAATTTTAGCTGTATTATTTGTGTCCCCTTCAAAAACTGCTCTTGAGAAATTTTATGTATATTGTCCCCCCCTACTGTTAGATGAAATTTACGCCCCTGACACCAGCAGATGACATGGCAGCCCAAATCATCACTGACTGTGGAAACTTCACACTGGACTTCAAGCAACGTGGATTATGTGCCTCTCCACTCTTCCTCCAGACTCTGGGACCTTGATTCCAAATGAAATGCAAAATTGACTTTCATCTGAAAAGAGGACTTTGGACCACTGAGCAACAGTCCAGTTATTTTTCTCCACAGCCCAGGTAAGATGCTTCTGACGTTGTCTCTGGTTCAGAAGTGGCATGGTAGCCCTTTTTCTGAAGATGTCTGAGCGTGGTGACTCTTGATGCACTGACTCCAGCTTCAGTCCACTCCTTGTGAAGCTCTCTCAAGTGTTTAAATCAGCTTTGCTTGACTGTATTCTCAAGCTTGCGGTCATCCCTGTTGCTTGTGCACCTTTTCCTACCCAAATTCTTCCTTCCAGTCAACTTTGCATTTAATATGCTTTAATACAGCATTCTGTAAACAGCCACACCTTTCAGTAATGACCCTCTGTGACTTACCATCTTTGTGGAGGGTGACAATGTTCGTCTTCTGGATCATTGCCAAATCAGCAGTCTTCCCCATTATTGTGGTTTCAAAGAACAAGAGATACCCAGAATTTATACTGTATGGATGGTCATTTATTGAAGCTCAAATGTAAATATTCTAATATTTTGAGATACTGATTTTTGACTTTCATGAGCTGTAAGCTCTAATCATCAAAATTAAAACAAAAAAACTTTTGAAATGTTTTACTTTACATGTAATGAATCTAAAATATATGAAAGTTTCACTTTTTGAAATAAGTTACAAGAAAAAATGAACTTTTTCACAACATTCTAATTTATTGAGATGCACCTGTATATCTTACAATTTTTTTAAAGCCCTTCATATAAAGCTTGTCACATGTTTAGAACAAATTGTATTATGCACTTTCTCCGCAGCAGTTCAGTCTGTGTCCTCACTAGAATTTTTTTAAAATGCGCTCGTATCAAACTACTGTATATCGATATTAACGTATTGCTTCATATCGTATCGCTTATAAAGAATATATCGATATATCTTACAAACTCGATATACCGCACATCCCTAGGTTCAGGTCACACTTAGAAGGGAGAGGTTATTATGTGAGTATAGGAGAGCATAAGTCTAAGTGGACGTCCATGACATGCGGAGTCCCACAAGGCTCAATTCTTGCACCGCTCTTGTTTAGCCTGTATATGTTCCCACTGAGTCAAATAATGACAAAGAACCAAATTGCCTATCACAGCTATGCAGATGACACCCAGATTTACCTAGCCTTATCTCCAAATGACTATAGCCCCATTGACTCCCTCTGCCGGTGCATTAATGAAATTAACAGTTGGAGTAAACTGAAGTCATTGCATTTGGAAACAAAGATGAAATGCTCAAGGTAAATGTATACCTTGACTCTAGGGGTCAAACAACTAAAAATCAAGTCAAGAATCTTGGTGTGATTCTGGAGACAGATCTGAGCATATCACACCAGTCCTCAGGTCCTTACACTGGCTTCCAGTTACATTTAGGATTGATTTTAATTTTTTTTTTCTCGTTTATAAATCACTCAATGGCAGTGTTTCCCCTGCCATTATATTTTAAGGAATTATCATACAATATTTCCTCAATGTGTAATTGTAATATTAAATCCCCTTTATTTTCCAAAAAAATAAGATTTTTTAAATTTTCATTAATTAAAAGATAAATTAAATGAATGTTTTATGCCTTAAAATGTAAATACACACAGAATTTCTGAGGAAAAAAAATCATAAGGCTATTATAATAATAAATGAAACATGCTAAAACAGAATTTGATAACAATAAAACGTAGTTGGAAAAAATAAAACATTTCATTGGGCCCTAAACATGTCATTTTTGTTCAACTTTTCATAAATTGATGTTAAATTATTTAAGTTTCATTATTTTAATTATTTTGACATGCTTTTTAAATCAATAAAATTTTATTTGACCATTAAAAAGATGTCCAGATACATTAAAACTGATAAAACAGAATTACTTACTGAATCATTCATATCAAACGATTCGTTCAAAACAGCTGATTCAAAAG
This sequence comes from Schizothorax lantsangensis, assembly GCA_027422415.1. Classification (NCBI taxonomy): domain Eukaryota; kingdom Metazoa; phylum Chordata; class Actinopteri; order Cypriniformes; family Cyprinidae; genus Schizothorax; species Schizothorax lantsangensis. Next base: position 104,853 of record JAPDDO010000344.1, on the reverse strand, counting down.
AAACGAAACAAGTGAGACCATCTGAATGGACCGTTGAATCACTGGCTCACTCGATTCGTTCAAAAACTGATTAATTCAAGGAATGAAATACTGTGTTTCTGTTACAGGGTTGACGAGACGTGAGACATGCGGATCCATTTGCAAGGCTTTATTATCAAACATGGTCGAAACAGGCAGGGTCAATGAACAGCAGACAGGTATGGCAGAGGCAAGACACAGAGCAATCCGAAGAGTAGCGTGGGTCGATGATCGGCGAACAGTATCCAGAGGGCTAGGCAGAGAGAATAATCCAAGGGAACACGGGCAGAATCAAACACGGGTAATAAACTAGGTAACACAGGGAACGCTTTGTATGCAGCGGGGCTAACAATACTCGGCAGAGAGTCAGACAAAGTCCAGAGTTTATATAGTGTGTGTGATTGGGTGATGGTGATGTGAGATTGTTTTCAGGTGTGCGTGATTAGTGCAGACAGCTGTGTTGGTGCAGTGGATGATGGGAAATGTAGTCCTTGAGTGATCTGTGACTGACTGTGTGGTGTGAAAGTCCATGTGATGGGTGAGTGACCTCTAGAGGTGAATGACCAGAAGTTCATGGCCTGGATTTGTGACATAGCCCCCCCCCCCCAAGGAGCGGCTTCCAGACGCTCTTAAGCAATCCTAGGAGGGCGGTGGAGCGGAGGCGGAACAGGGGGAGGGACGGAGGGCCAGGTCCATGTGGAAGCCAGGGCGGAGAGGATGGAACTGGAACCCACCAGGGCGGAGCAGGCGGATCTGGAGCCCACCAGGGCGGAGCAGGCGGACCTGGAGCCCACCAGGGCGGAGCAGACGGACCTGGAGCCCACCAGGGCGGAGCAGACGGACCTGGAGCACACCAGGGCGGAGCAGACGGACCTGGAGCCCACCAGAGCGTAGCGGACGGGACTGGAGCCCCCCAGGGCGGAGCGGACGGACCTGGAGCCCACCAGAGCGTAGCGGATGGGACTGGAGCCCCCCAGGGTGGAGCAGGCGTGACAGAAGCCCACCAGACCGGAGTAGTAGACCACCGCAGGAAAGCAGACCGGGCAGGAACCCATATCAGAGTCTGAGATCTGGGGGGAACAGAGACAGACAACACAGAGAGAGTAGAGACAGACAACACTATGAGTTGGGTGAGTTCATGATGATCCACAGTGGCTTGGTGTGACTCTGGATGATGAGCCGAGACGTGGTGTGACTCTGGCTGGAGAGCTGAGACGTGGGGTGACTCTGGCTGGAGAGCTGAGACGTGGCGTGACTCTGGCTGGAGAGCTGAGGCACGAAGAGACTCTGGCTGGAACGCTGTGCTTTGGTTGGACTCGTGACGGTCAACTGTGGCTTGGCTTGACTCGTGACGGTCAACTGTGGCTTGGCTTGACTCGTGACGATCAACTGTGGCTTGGCTTGACTCGTGACGATCAACTGTGGCTTGGCTTGACTCGTGACGATCAACTGTGGCTTGGCTTGACTCGTGACGATCAACTGTGGCTTGGCTTGACTCGTGACGATCAACTGTGGCTTGGCTTGACTCGTGACGATCAACTGTGGCTTGGCTTGACTCGTGACGATCAACTATGGCTTGGCTTGACTTTTTAACATCAGCTAGGACTTGACTTGGCTCTTTAACATCAGCTGGGACTTGACTTGGCTCTTTAACATCAGCTGGTACTTGACTTGATATGTGACTGGCAGAAATGTTGCTACGGGGTGTTGTTGTGGCCGCCATTTTGTGAGCGTGCTCTAGCGCGGCTGTGATCTCACAATTGGGTGCAGTGTCTCGTTCCTCCGCGACCCCCACAGTGAATGCTGAACCCACAGTCCACAGAGCATAATCCAGGAAATGACTTAGTGACAAACGAGGGCCATTTTGAATTATTTTTGCTTTGAACGGCTGGTTAAGGCCATCACAGAAAAAGTCTATTAATAAACAGTCCGGTAAATCTGAGCCATTAGCCAAAGCCAAATATTCCGTGATGTAACCCTCAAGTGATCGAGTTCCCTGCTTGAGGGCTAGTAACAGGATCGCTGTATCCATACCTGACCAATGTTGGTTGGGAAAGCCGCTGGATCCTTGTTTGGCCGAGTATTCTGTTACAGGGTTGACGAGACGTGAGACATGCGGATCCATTTGCAAGGCTTTATTATCAAACATGGTCGAAACAGGCAGGGTCAATGAACAGCAGACAGGTATGGCAGAGGCAAGACACAGAGCAATCCGAAGAGTAGCATGGGTCGATGATCGGCGAACAGTATCCAGAGGGCTAGGCAGAGAGAATAATCCAAGGGAACACGGGCAGAATCAAACACGGGTAATAAACTAGGTAACACAGGGAACGCTTTGTATGCAGCGGGGCTAACAATACTCGGCAGAGAGTCAGACAAAGTCCAGAGTTTATATAGTGTGTGTGATTGGGTGATGGTGATGTGAGATTGTTTTCAGGTGTGCGTGATCAGTGCAGACAGCTGTGTTGGTGCAGTGGATGATGGGAAATGTAGTCCTTGAGTGATCTGTGACTGACTGTGTGGTGTGAAAGTCCATGTGATGGGTGAGTGACCTCTAGAGGTGAATGACCAGAAGTTCATGGCCTGGATTTGTGACAGTTGCTATGCACTGTTAAAACTAATAGCACTAATAGCTAATTTGTGCTCGTGGCCTCGTGCACGTGCTGATATACAGAAGCTTGTGCAATGAATATAAAAACGTAAAAACTCATTCATGGGTATTTTTTGTTTCATTGCTGGAATTATAAGGGGATTCTAACTGTATTATAATGGGCTTCATTGCGCAGTGAATGCTTTTGGACTCTTAAGTTGGATAACTTTTCTTTCTCAAATTTGGATAATTATCAGCTCTCCTATCATCTGTCAGTCCCTCACAGTCACACATACATTATGTCAGGAGAATACCTTTAAATTCTAATCAAGGAAAAATCATACCTTCTGTTGTCTTCTTTTTAAAGAACTTCAAAAGTTGCTCTTGAACCATTTTGCGTGAAAAATTAAGAAATTGCTTCCGCTTGTGCGCAGCTTGTATCAGTACCAAGTTCTGATTGCCCCACAGCATCTTTCACTAGCAAAGCGGCAACATCACGTGTATTACTTGTTCAGTCTATGAGCATGTATTGTTTCTTCACAAAGTGAAGATTCGTGGATCTGTGTGAACTGGATCATTGTTGTCTGTATAACTTTTAAAAAAAAATAATGTTTTACCCTCAGATCTCAATGCATTTTGAAGTCATTTACTTTCTTCATCCGTTTATTATTTTGCAGGTTTTATAACAAAAGTCACTGAATCTGATGAGCTGCCTACAAGGCATCTGCAGTTATCAAACTATCACAATTTATATATATATATATAAATTAAATTTTTAAATAATTATTATAAAACTGCATGATACATGAGCTACAATGGATAATGTTCATGCATATACATCAAATTTAAGCATGACTTCATTGACTTTTATGCAAAAACACTTAATTATTTTTAGGCGGAAAACAGCAAGAAAATAGGTGCCCACAAAATGTTTGAGATCACACTAATGTAAAAACAAAGTGAATCTTTCTCACACGTAACAGTTTTATGACTTAAAAAAGCAACAAGAGAAAATAAAATAAACTTCTCGTTGCCAGTTCCATCGCATTTTTAAGACCTTTAAAATGTGGATTTAAGACATGTTAATGATAAATAGGTGGAATGTAAGCTTTTAGGGATCTGCAGGCACCCTGTTAAATTATTGTAAACCTAATGTAACGTTACAACAATCATTATTAATGAAGAATAAAGACCAACCTCCATGATCCTCCTGTTTTATTATCCTCGGCTCTGGCTCCTCGTGCTTTATTATCCTCGGTTCTGGTTCCTCGTGCTTAATTATCCTCGGTTCTGGTTCCTCGTGGTTTATTATCCTCGGTTCTGGTTCCTCGTGCTTTATTATCCTCGGTTCTGGTTTCTCGTGCTTTACTATCCTCGGTTCTGGTTCGGGTTCTGGTTCCTCGTGGTTTATTAAACTCGGTTCTGGTTCCTCGTGCTTTATTATCCTCAGTTCTGGTTCCTCGTGCTTTACTATCCTCGGTTCTGGTTCGGGTTCTGGTTCCTCGTGGTTTATTATCCTCGGTTCTGGTCCTTCGTGTTTTATTATCCTTGGTTCTGGTTCCTCGTGCTTTACTATCCTCGGTTCTGGTTCTGGTTCCTCGTGTTTTATTATCCTCGGTTCTGGTTCCTCGTGCTTTATTATCCTCGGTTCTGGTTTCTCGTGCTTTATTCTCCTCGGTTCTGGTTCCTCGTGCTTTACTATCCTCGGTTCTGGTTCGGGTTCTGGTTCCTCGTGTTTTATTATCCTCGGTTCTGGTTCCTCGTGCTTTATTATCCTCGGTTCTGGTTTCTCGTGCTTTATTCTCCTCGGTTCTGGTTCCTCGTGCTTTACTATCCTCGGTTCTGGTTCTGGTTCCTCGTGGTTTATTATCCTCGGTTCTGGTTCCTCATGCTTTTCTATCCTCCGTTCTGGTTCGGGTTCTGGTTCCTCGTGCTTTATTATCCTCAGTTCTGGTTCGGGTTCCTCCTGCTTTATTCTGCAGGGTTCTGGTTCACTCGTGTTCTCCTCTTTAACAAACACCATCTTCACAGACATTACTGCTTGCTTCAAAACTTAGTCATGACTGTGAAGATCAGAATATTACAGAGATTTGCTGATCTGATTCAAAAACTGTATTTCTCTGTTTACAGAAACAACATTTCTAGCCGTTTGTATTGAGCCAGCATCAGGACAAAACAACAGAGAGCGCGGTGAAACTGAACTTCTTCCTCTGAGGTTTAATAGTGTTTGGAAAACAAACAAATGTGTTTTAGCGCCACCCGCTGGACTGGAGTGAAACGAGAGGAGGAAAATAATACGAGAGAAACACCTAGCAATTTGTATTCATTCAGCATTGCATAATATTGTTAGATGACAACTAAAGGCAATATTCTAAATGAGCAGCAAACAGCAAGATAGTAGAAATAGTAGTCTACTGTAATAAGAAACTGGTTGTGTCTTGAGAAATGGGGCTAAAGGCCCACCTTAAGAAAAACTGTGCTATTCACCGCACCTAAAATGTATAATTGCAGAAAAAATATATACGTTGTATTGAACATTAATGGCGCAACATATTTTGTGTGAAAATAAATCATTCAAGTTGTTTATTTTGTTTAAAAATTTTATAAATCTATGAGGTGGCGGCACACAGTATTGATACAAATACTTCAGCTAAAATAATGTTTTTTTTAATAATGTCTAAGTAAATACTTGTTCAAAACAATCACTTTAGCAAAGTTTGTACTATTTTCTGCTTATTTTGATAAATAAAAGAATACATTTTTTTTCAATAAATATACTGTCATTAAAATATCTTAAATCATATTCTAAAATACAGAAACAAATTCATTTTAAAATGTAAATATTCTGAAAACATTGAAGGATATGCCATAATAATTGAATATAGATTTACAGTAGTAACAACAAATTATATTTTATTATATGATATGATTTAAATATGATGGTTTCATTCTTAACATGGTGATTATCTCTAATATGGACACCCAACATAATATGATATTTACCATCTGAATCTAATCATGTCAACAAATGGAAAAGTCACCCATCTATTAATTATCATTTTAATTAATATAGTTAATGTTAAAAACTGAAATTTTATTGTAAAGTGTTACTAAAATGTTATATAATAATAATAATTTGTTACATTAGCACTTTTCTGGGTACTCAAAGTGCTTTACAAGGAGGGGGGGGGGGGGATCTCCTCATCCACCACCAGTGTGCAGCATCCACCTGGATGATGTGACGGCAGCCATAGTTCGCCAGAACGCCCACCACACTCTTACTGGTGGAGAGGAGACAGAGTGATGAAGCCAATCAGTGTATGGGGATGATTAGGAAGCCATATTGTTCTGTGTGTGCTTCACAAGCTGTGTCCCAATTCAAAGACTGCATCCTTCGTAGGACGGATCCTCCGAAGGATGCGACCGACGTGGCCTTCCAAGGCCACTCCGAGTCTAGCCTTGCAGGATTTCCTGATTGCACCAGCAGGTGTTCCCGATCGCCGCTCCTGTCGCGCATCAACGGTGCGAGAGCACAGCTTCTTCTTATATCTTTCCGCTACTGGCCGTATTACTGCCCTCCACAGGTCAAAGTTTGAACTAAATTCTTATATACAGCCCTGAAGCTGCAAGAACTGAAGAACTGCCTCAGAGATCAGTTTATGTTTGTCACTGTCCAAACAAAGAAGTAACAGAAAACACTTCAACTCCAAGTTCTGCCAATTTCTCAAAAAGTTTCTTTCTTCGAGAACAGAGTTTCCATAGATGTTATTTTTTAATGAAAAAGAAAATAACGAGCCTGAATTGTATAGTTTTTGACTTTTAATTTCCGAATTACACATTAAATGTTAATATTGGGTTTCGAGTTACTTGAATATAGTAATGACATGAAAAAAATATAAAGCGGTTAAATGTTGACTTATATCTTAACCAAAATGTGATTTTATGCATTCTGTTATTAATTATGTACATAAATGGACCATGGTGAACATATTTAAACAGGTTTTTAGTTTTATGCAGCGGAATATAAAAAGTCCACTTACAAACGTCACTGCCGCTCGTCAACGGCAGCTGTCACAGTTGCTAGGCAACAAGAACAGTCCTCCATAGGCTAGACCGGTCAGAGTCCTTCGGAAGCAGCCTTCGATATGGGCCGCAGTTGTAATTAGCAATTGTAATTTGTAAGTTGTAATTTGTTAATATTGTAGCAATAAACTTTGTTCCTTTCATTTGCAAAATAACAAAGTGGTGGATTGTAGCGAAATACATTCCTTGTATTCACATACAAATGAGAAGTACTGAGTTTTTTTCCTCACATGACAGCAACACTAGAAAAACATGGTCTTTTACAATATGATGCACTGTTGTACATTAAACTGCCCAACAGTAGCCTATATAAAGTATTTTAAAATGTAACAACCTTGAACATATTCAGAATTATAATGCAACGTACAGTACAAAGTAGTGCAGCAGTAATATTAAAGCAAGACCATCATATAAAGTTTTTTTCTGCAGAATACATACTTTTACACTTCATACCTTAAATACATTACAGTATGTAATATAATACTTATAATTAAGGTTTTAGATGTATGCAGTTTTTCCTCAATGCACTATTAGTAGTTACTGAAAGTACTTTACTAAAGTAACTTAATATTTCTTTCACCAATTACTTTGTCATAGCTCTACACAATTAGTCCTTTCCTTAAATCAGACCAGACCCCTGTACTGCAGGATAACCCTGAACGTCCCAGTGCTGGACTGTGGAAATATGCACTCAAACACTCTGGAGCCCGTCCCAGATTATGTTCCACTGGCAGAGGCTGCACCAGCTCTCTATGAGCAGCCCATCCAGGGTCTCCCTGCTCAGCTGAACGAAAGTGTACATAGGCCTACAATTTTTTTATATATTTTTTTCCAATCTGTTTTATGTAGTGTTAATTTATTTTTATGTTGTTTTTCTGATATCGAATTGAAGTTTTGTAATTAGTTGTAAAAAAGTACTTTTAAGTACAGACCAATTTATTGCTTTTTGCTTTGCAAAAATAAACAATTTCCAGAACTACTTCTTGTCTTTTATTTCCATGTTTCAACTTATAATACAAAAATAAAACAATGCATAGAAATTACTTTGCTTCATTTACAAATAGGCTAACTTAAATTACAAAAGTAATGTACAGAACAGCTTCATTCATTATATTTTTACGTTTCCAAGCAGCCCCATTTTCTCCAGAACTGTCCTAAAAGAAGAGAAAAAGGAAAAACTTATGAAAATTATTAAGACAGGGCTGCAATCTTAAGGTTACAAAATATGAAACAGACATGCATACAAAATAGGCTACTCATAAATCATATTTCTGGATCATCAAGTTTGCCTAAAACATTTGTGGACATATCTAGCATGACAGCACTACTTACTTACCTAATAAATAAATAAATAAACGACTAAAAGACTTATCTCACTATTAAGTAGTCTTATCTACTTCTTGTCTTATTGTTGTGGACTGAAAGAGTTTTTACCCCCAGTAAAGGAATTATCATATTCAGCCCTCAATTTAATAAATACAAGAACTTATGCCTCAGACCACCAAACAAAGGAATCTGTGCAGTGGTATTGTTAGTTTAAGTTCACATTTTTTAATACCTGGCTTTTAACATTTGTTTCGCTAGTTATTTGAGTAAATTAAAACACAATACTTACATTTATAAGTGCATTCGTCGGCCGCCACAGAACCATCACCTGCTATTTTGTTTGAAGAAAAGTCCCATCTTCACCGGCGCGCTGTGAATTCTGGGATAGGGTAGGCTGCGAAGTGTCCATCTGATGTATCCTTCATTTGCTGGCGAAACGGAGGGTGCATTTGATGTCGCTTTCTAATTGCGCCAGCGTTTGTCTCGCCACGGTGACGCAACCGGCCTTGGAATGCAGCCTTCGGAGGACGCATCATGAATTGGGACAGCCTTCGTCGCATTGCCGTGACGCAATCGGCCTACAAATACGCACTTCGGAGGATGTAGCCTATGAATTGGGACACAACTTGTGTCCTGTTTAAGAAGAGGATAATTAAATAGAGTAAAACATTTTACATTTAAATAACTTCTAGCACATTATTAATCTTGGACCTTATACTTGAAACCCAAAATTACCATTAAAAAAAGTGTCAAACATCAAAAAAGCAGCCCATATATAAAAATATATATTCTGTCCCATTTTTATGAAAAAACACATTGTACCTTATTTTCCTTGTAAAGATATGGTAAAGATAATATTTAAACAGAAAATTATGCAATAAAAGATTTAAAACAAAAGCAAGCTGTCAAAAACTGGCCTTATGTGCCAGTTTTGCTGTTGCTGCTCCTGCTCCGGCTTGTATTGCCCTTGTAGCTACTTCTGCTTGTCCTCTTTCATTTACTACTCCTTCTGCTATGACTGCTGTTACTGCTAATACCGTTCCTACCCCTCCTATTGCTGCTAGTGCTGTTTTTCCATAGCCTTTAGCTTTTTGTTGCAAAGCCTCCCATTTAAACTTTTCCTGAGCTTTTCTATACATTTCATTAGTGTAGTACGCTCCTCCATTCTTCTCCGCCATTTTCTCTATCTTCTTCAGCAGTTCAGTAACCTGAGAGCGATTCCTCATGTCTTCATTATTGAATGAATTAAATCTGCCACCACAGCTGTCAATAAGTGGCTGGTGATCTTTATTTTCTTTGATATGCTCATCAAATGGTTTTCCATTCAATGCATCAGTGTGAGTGAACAGAATGATGGTGTAACGAGCAGCTTCTTTTCCGAAGTTGTCCTGAATCCATTTCAATGCATTCATCTCTACATCTGTGAATCTCACATCCAGTCTGATGACCAGCAGAAATGCATGAGGACCAGGACAGACAATTCAATACACTTCTCAATCTCAGCCTTCAGTTGATCTTCACACATTGATGTATCATACAATCCTGGAGTGTCGATGATTGAGATGTTTCTACTTTCCACTGCTGTTACATGTTTTTCACAGTGTCTTGTAATAGACTTAAACTGAAGCCCTTTCTCAAACTCATCTCTGCCCAGTATGGTGTTTCCTGATGAACTCTTTCCAGATCCAGTTGTACCCACCAGAACAATCCTGAGATCTGATAAAGTGAGAAGAATATATTTTGTAACTTAGACTTTACAGTAAATAATATTAATTTGATTGAAAATAAAATGGCAATATTACTTTTTAATTTGCTGAACATCAATTTCAATTTACACTAAGTATATTTTTGTAATATTATTTATACAAATATATTATATGTACCTTTTTACATGAAAATCAGTATCAAAGTAATCAAACCACAAAAGGTTTCATATTTACCGACTAAGGGGTTTTTTTCCATTTCCATCATATTCTGAATTTCAATCTGATTCCTTAAATCTTCCTGGACAGCAGCATCCTTCTCACTGTGATATTGTGTTCTCTTTTTGTTCCCAGCTTCTTGTTTGCTCTCATTGTGATCTTCTTGAATCATTCTGTCTTCTTGTATCTTTTCTTTGTCCTCCGTTGTTCTTCACCATTTCATCAATGCTCTTCAGGAGCTTTGTGATCTGGTAGGGATCACATTCCCTTTTACTGTTTATCACATGAAATCTTCTCTCAAAACAGTTCAACAGACCCTTAATATCTTCACTTTCAGTAATTTGAATCCATTCTTTTTTAGAAATGTTTTCACGTCCAATAAAGAGCACCATGGTGAACTTCAAAGCCTCTTCTCCAAAGTTCTCTTGAATTTGCTCCACAATGTTCCTCTGCTCCTCTCTGAAGCTCTCCAAGTTGATGACTAGCAGAAACACGTGAGGACCAGGATCAGAGAGACACAGACTCTTCATCATCTGCTTCTTCATCTCTTCATCAGTCAGATAAGTGTTGAAGAATCCTGGAGTGTCGATGATGGAGATGTTTCTATCTTCTACTATTCCTGTTTCTCACTCTCTGTGGTTCTGCTCTCTTTAAATGCCTCTTGACCCAGTATTCCATTTGCTGTTGAGCTTTTTCTAGCTCCACAATTCCCAGCAGCACAATCCTCAGATCCTGTGAATTAAGTGCTTCATCAGGCTCTGTGAAACAGAAATTGTCAACTTTATTAGCTGAAACTATTGTGTGACTGCTATGTAAGATATTTAATAATTTACTGAAATATATTGCCCCTGTAAGCTCCCTGCATGCAATTGTCTGATGTCTGGAGTGGCGAACTGCCCCATTCATGTTTCTATTTATTTTCACTCCTTCAGGTATGAGCCATAATCCTCATTAATGTTTTATCATTACTCTTTTGTTTTTATTCAGCCATTATTAGACTTTATTTTGGCATTACATGGCTCACCAATCCACACCACTTTTGATACCAATATACCCCTGTCAACAATTTGATCTCACAATGGTCTCACCATGAGCTCCCAGGATACTCGCTATGTGGTCACAATGTGAGGTCACAGTGGCTACGTTTACATGCAACCAAATAATCCGATTGTAATCGGATTGACGGCTCAATCGGACGGAAAAGGCTTCATGTAAACACCTTAATCGATCCGATTGAGCTCGATAGGAATGAAAGTTCGACGTATGACGCGCGGAACGAGTGGTTCTTCATTTTGAATAAAGTGTTGTATAAATGTGTGTCCTGTCATTATAAAACTCTCCTTTCACTCGCCAACTGTGAAGTGGAGCAGGACAACCTCCCACCAGTCCTTGTTTCAGATTCTCATCCACAGGCGCCGTTTTGTGCGTGGGGGAGGGGCATTTTTCTACGTGATAAATATGAGCAGCACGGCACTGCGGTTTATATGTATATTTATCCAGAAATGGAAAAATATTAATTCTGATGTTAAAAACAAATAAAGAAACAGTGTAGGAGAGTGGTTATTATGTGCAAACAGTGAGACACTCTATATTTGTGCAGTGTGCGCATGTAAAAAGAAAAAAACAATTCCGATTTGAAGCTTGTGACATATAAATGCGCACATCAACCCGATCACTTTATTTCATGTTCATGTAAAACACTACATTCAGATTCATCAATCATAATCAATTCAGTCCGATTGAACCAAAAATTGTGCATGTAAATGTAGCCAGTTAAAATTGAAAATCCACAGCGCCCTCACTGTGTGCTCATACCATGGTCATAATGTGAGGTCAAAGTGCACTTACTGCACAGAGACTAGATACCCAGAATGCATTGCAGCATGAAGCTTTTGATTGTCACCATTGTTGAGATTCATACGCCGATTCTTAATGTCTCTCTTTGCGTCTAAATGACACAGTATTTCAAAATGTTTGTGTCTTATGCTTTTAGAATTTTTCGTAAATGATTATGATATTGCTGGATCTTATATTGTATAATTACAGAGCTATTATAATTAAAAAAATTAAATTAATAACACCTCACAAGGACTGCATACTAGGGGTGTGCCTAGGGCTGGGCGATATATCGAATGTGATATGCATGCGCATCTCGTCGAAGGCGATATATCAGCGATAATGAACTCGATATTGCATAGCTTGTCAGTGAACTACGGCTCAGTGTATTAAATGCCGCTTTATTTGAAAACAGCTGATGGAGATTTAGCGCTAATCAAGGAAACCGGCTTTACTGACGAGATGCGCATGCATATCGCATTCGATATATCGCCCAGCCCTAGGTGTGCCCAAAGCTGAATACCCTATTTCAGAAAGGCATGGATAATGACTTCAAAAACAAATAACGGATAACGAATAATTCGGCTGAGGCTGCACCACAGTCTGGTGTTTGCTAGATTCACAGGCGAGCCAGGGGATCAGTGCAATATTTTACACAAACCTCTAAATTCACGCAATAATGGAATAAGCACAGTGCGATCGCCAATCAAACAGCCGCATTGCCATCTCTGTGTGTCTCCATCTCTTAAAAACCAAACTAGCTCTCTGTAGAGTAGGCTAATAATCAACTTAGATACAGATTAATTTTCTACTAGGCCTACATGTTTGCTTCTTTATCTTTTGCTGGTTTGCATGGCACACGCATATTTGTTTAGTGAAGTAAAAAAAAAATGTGTGCCTTGAATTCATTCAGTTGTGTTCAAATGATCACTAAATGTTTGTCATGAAATCTCCCTACTTGTATGAATAATGTATTTTTGGAAATTATGAATTTTGTATTTTAGAACACTGAATAGGGTAAATAGTCAAAACACATACAGGTGCATCTCAATAAATTAGAATGTCGTGGAAAAGTTCATTTATTTCAGTAATTCAACTCAAACTGTGAAACTCATGTATTAAATAAATTCAATGCACACAGACTGAAGTAGTTTAAGTCTTTGGTTCTTTTAATTGTGATGATTTAGGCTCACATTTAACAAAAACCCACCAATTCACTATCTCAACAAATTAGAATACTTCATAAGACCAATAAAAAAAACATTTTTAGTGAATTGTTGGCCTTCTGGAAAGTACGTTCATTTACTGTATATGTACTCAATACTTGGTAGGGGCTCCTTTTGCTTTAATTACTGTCTCAATTCGGCGTGGCATGGAGGTGATCAGTTTGTGGCACTGCTGAGGTGGTATGGAAGCCCAGGTTTCTTTGATAGCGGCCTTCAGGTCATCTGCATTGTTGGGTCTGGTGTCTCTCATCTTCCTCTAGACAATACCCCATAGAGAATCTATGGGGTTCAGGTCAGGCGAGTTTGCTGGCCAATCAAGCACAGTAACACCATGGTCACTGAACCAGCTTTTGGTACCTTTGGCAGTGTGGGCAGGTGCCAAGTCCTGCTGGAAAATGAAATCAGCATCTCCATAAAGCTTGTCAGGAGAAGGAAGCATGAAGTGCTCTAAAATTTCCTGGTAGATGGCTGCGTTGACTGTGGACTTCAGAAAACACAGTGGATCAACACCAGCAGATGACATGGCAGCCCAAATCATCACTGACTGTGGAAACTTCACACTGGACTTCAAGCAACATGGATTCTGTGCCTCTCCACTCTTCATCCAGACTCTGATGTATAATGCTATGTATTATAATAAATGATAAGACATTTGTTCTTTGCTTTGTTTTATTTTAAATAAGAAGGTGTAACATTAAACTATATTACAGTACTAATAAACGCACACAAAACTCAAGTACATACGGAGGGAGGGGGTTCTAGCAGACCAATCACAGCGCTTGCGGTCCACGTAGAATTGACGCTCTGTTAGATTTTTGGAGAGGTGCACGTCAGGTACGGCACAGGTTACGGCGCAGGCCTGTGCGTCTCTGCGTATGCTACGGCATAGGTTCGACGCAGAAGTATAAATTGGTCTTAATGGTTGCCAGATTTGGCTAGGCTTTGGATCTGTGGATCTGGCCCGATTCTGGTTGAGAAACGACACATTTAGCCACATTCAGCCCGAATGTGGGCCACAAGTTTCAGTCCTAAAATGTCAAAAATTCAGGTTTTACTCCTTGTGTGAATATTTGGTCCCCACAATGGAAGTTAAACCTGTAAACACACACACAATCAATTAATTAGGCTGAATTACAAAATTACAAAAATATTTTTTTTTAAACAAAATGCTTTAGAGTTGTCAAGTCTTTTGCCTGTCAAAGTTATGTATTTAATTGTATTATTATTTTAATGAATATTTCTATTAAAGGTGGGGTATGTATTTTTTTTAAAAACTGAGTCGGGGCCAAGTACCAAAACAAACTTGTAGCCAATCAGCAGTAAGGGGCGTGTTTACTCATGATGCAAAAGAGGAAAACGTCTGCGAAACAAAAGAAGGCTTACACCGTGTCTACACCAGATGCGACAGTTGTCCTGTCGTGGTTAGGGCTGTCGCAGTGAAGGAATTTCCCTTGCAGTAATTTTTGCTTTGGAAATAAAGGGAAGCTTTGGAGGCTAATAAAAACCTATCAATGCCATGAATTTCAAAAATATGTTGTACTCGCTTTTGGCTCACAATATTCTGATTCTATACTCAAATTTCACAGTCTCCATGTCCTCAGAAACCCTGGAAGTTTTCACCTCGACCACAGATCTTCCTTTTTTTAAAAAAAAAAACTATCATTTAGATCAATGTGACTGAACAGACAGCAAATTTTAAATAGCATATGAAGCATGTCCTTGCATGTTTATATCAAAAAGCATTTTTGAGTAACTGTGTATGTGTTCATAACCTTGGTCATAGAGAACACTCTTAAACCTGTTAACCTGCACCAGGACGCGGGCGCACTGAGAGCTCTTTGTTTGCACACGTCATTGTTTTCAAACAGATAAAGTAAAACAGGACAAAATGAATCTTGACAAACTATATATCATTTTGAAGGTCTAAGCCTCTAGCATCGACGACAGATCGCTGTTTTTCGATAGAAAGCTTATACGGAATGTATTTGCTAAATTTGTGTAAGCAGTACACATCAAAACATGTATAAAAAACCCGCAGTACATACCATATTCATCCTGATAACGACTCTCAAACGTATCCACTGCTGTAAATCCTTGTTTAGTTTGAGAGATAAGGGTCCAGTGAACAACATTCCATCGAGTCAAGTCAAGTCAAGTCACCTTTATTTATATAGCGCTTTTAACAATACAGATTGTGTCAAAGCACTTAACAGTATCAAGTTGGAGGATAGAGTGTCAGTAATGTATAATAATAAGATTAAACACTCAATTTTCAGTTAAGGGCGTTTCATTATTGAATTCGGAGATGTCATTGTCTAGCTAAGTTTTGTTTAAATAGTAACTGTGAAATCAAATTTACTATAATCGCTAGAAATTAAGTGTCCCCAACTGAGCAAGCCAGAGGCGACAGCGGCAAGGAACCAAAACTCCCTCTGAGACAGAATGGAGAAAAAAACCTTGGGAGAAACCAGGCTCAGTCGGGGGGCCAGTTCTCCTCTGGCCAGGATATTATTGTTTATTCATTGTTTACTTATTGTTTTAATTACATTTTTAAATGTATAAATGTATTATATTTCTATTTTTATATTGTTGCAATTTCTAACAATAATAGTATTATGTAGTTAGGTATTTTATTATTATATTTTTAATTATTTGTTTTATTTTTAGTTTTATTGTATTTTAGTCGAGGTCTTCACTGGGGATATGTCTCTGGGGCTCATCGCTGACGATCAGGGCCGCAGACATCATCTCCCGGCGCCGATCCACCATCTGATCCGGACACGGACTGAGAAACAGAATAAGAAAGAAACAACTATTAGCGTAGATGCCAATCTTCTTACGATGTAACGAGTACATCGTGTGTTATGGGAAGTGTTCCCGGTTCCGGTTGATCTAATTAATGCAGCCTAACAATCCTTTAACGGATTTGAATAATAGAAGTGTAGTAGTGTGTTAGGTGTATGTCAGGTTAAAAAGGTGGGTCTTTAATCTAGATTTAAACTGACAGAGTGTGTCTGCCTCCCGAACAGTGTTTGGTAGATTGTTCCAGAGTTTGGGCGCTAAATAGGAAAAAGATCTGCCGCCCGCAGTTGATTTTGATATTCTAGGTATTATCAAATGGCCAGAGTTTTGAGAGCGCAGCGGACGTGAAGGACTATAATGCGATAAGAGCTCACTCAAGTACTGAGGAGCTAAACCATTTAGGGCTTTATAAGTAATTAACAAGATTTTAAAATCTATACGATGTTTAGTAGGGAGCCAGTGCAGTGTTGACAGAACCGGGCTAATGTGGTCATACTTCCTGGTTCTAGTAAGAACTCTAGCTGCTGCATTTTGAACCATCTGTAATTTGTTTATTAAGCGTGCAGAACAACCACCCAATAAAGCATTACAATAATTTCGAGCACTTTTAGTCCAAAGAAACAACAACGCTGTAATTTAGATCGTTAATCCTTTGTTTACGTCTCATCTCTTGAGGGAGAGTTATTGTTTGTGTCCGTTATGGAACAAATTACGCTCAAAAACAGCGTCTTGGTGGTAAAAAAACAGCATGATTTTGTAGCAGACAATGTCCCAAACAGAATGAGATCATCCAAAAAAAAAAAAGTCAAAGATACACGGAAGATTGTTTATTTGAATTCTGGCGCTCCCTCGCGACAGCGCATGACGCACGCTGTGACGCACCTGTCATCTGATGGGGGCGTAACTTAGCGATCTTTTTGGCACAATAAAAAAAAAGAAAAAACATTTCTTTTTTTTCTTTTTCAGCAGTTTTCATATATGTTTGCATGTTTTGTGGAGAATGTGCCTGTATCTGTGTGATTAACATCCGTATGGCTGATAATCAGCATGTAATTACTGACTGTTCACAGATATCAGTGTGAATGCAGTCTATATAAAAGGCCATTATAATGTGAATATTGACTATATTGGGCAGCCATCAGTATGATTAGCATCTGTATGAATGATCGTCAGCATGTGATTACTAATGTATGAGCAGGAGAGCATCTGTTTGTCAGGAAATCAGTATGTAATTAAGTTATTTTTTTTTATTATTATTGTTTTTTTTTCATCACTCAAAAATTATTATTATTGTATTATTCTAGTGCTCAAATAAATCACTTATACGATGTCTAAGATTCTGTATACAGTTTTATAATTGAAAAACTGCAGTGGCATGTATAATGACTAAATAGTTTGTAGTAGAACTCTTCAATAATTTGGTAAATATTTTTCCTCAAACGGGGGGACGACTAGAAAAATGTCTGCAGGAATCTCATTTTTCATGGTATCTTCTTCAGATTTGAAATATAAACTCATGAGACATGTGACTTTCAACCCATTACTTTTCTGGATTTCTCCAGGACTGATTTCATGTATTTTTATATGAAATAAAAAAAAATTCAGTGTGGTACAATTTTTATCAAGGCACTTCAGTGTCTATAACTTTTTATATTTTTGAGCATTATCATCTCTGGATGATGGATAGTAAAGGCCAAAGGGTCTTCTTTCCAAAGACACCACAATTGTGTGTGTGGCACACTGAAGTCAGGAGCTGTTACCATTTTAAGTTAGTTAGTCATTTTCAGCTGTGATTCCCAATATGGGGGGTGCTGGTTAACAGGTTAAGAGCTAAAATCGATTCTTATCTGGAAACATATCATTATCATACATATGCTACATTGGCTCAACCAAAGTAAGACCTATATTAAAAAATCCACTGAAAATTACACTTATTTCAGGAATTCCAGTTGGTGTTGCTAGTGTCAGAGCTTCATTCTTTAGACAGGCATATGCCTTATATTAAATAATATATTCTTGGGTATGTAAATAATATTTACTTCACCTTGCAAAAGTAGTGGCTTTTGACCCAGAATCTTGGTCATAGATTGGGTGCAAACACTGTACACATCCTCAAATTTCTTAATGGAAAAAGGAATGGCAGGTTTATAGTGGCAAAAAAAGTTACAATGGTTCATAACAAATAATATACTTCATACCTTGCAGATAATAAACATGAGGGCATCGATGACCTATTGATAATAGTTATAGTTAGAACCCAGTTTTTTTTTTTTTTTCTTTAAATAACATTCTAAAATGCATCTATCTTTAATAATGCATTAATAACTCACCACATCTGATATGTATGCTGGCTCGTAAAGTGCTTTAAAATGGGCTGCCGAAAGGCTATATGGCCCAATACAGCCCACTAGTGAATCCCATGGGAGATCTGTGTTTAAAAGAAAGAAAGAAAGAAAGAAAGAAATTATTTATTTAAAAAATATATCAAATAAAATAAAAAAATTCTAAAGGGCATTTTCATGTTTATCAAACATGTGCTCTTACCAGTCATGATGAATCCAAAACTGTTAATCCAGAAAGTATCTCTGTAAATAATTGAATAAAAAAGGAATTTGGGTTAAGAGACAAACAAATGCTGCAGTTCCCTTTAAAATTCTCTCACACTGTAAAAAGCATCAAAAGTGTGTGCAAACATCAACTAAGAAGTTAAATTATTCTTTACCTAACTCTTAAAAACTTGCTTCAATAAAAATAGAAGCCATGAGTCACTACTGTCATCAAAAATTCATATAAATTTATGAGTTGGATGGTATTTTGGAAATTTTGTTAGCTATGCTCTACTCCATTTAAAAATTATTATGATTGTCCAGGATCAACATTATTGAATTTAGACTGTATTGATTATGATTATGATTATGATTGTCCAGGATCAACATTATTGTATTTAGACTGTATTGATTATGATTATGATGGTCCTGGATCAACATTATTGAATTTAGACTGTACTGATTATGATGGTCCTGGATCAACATTAGTGAATTTATACTGTATTGATTATGATTATGATTGTCCTGGATCAACATTAGTGAATTTAGACTGTACTGATTATGATGGTCCTGGATCAACATTAGAAAATTTAGACTGTATTGATTATGATGGTCCTGGATCAACATTATTGAATTTAGACTGTATTGATTATGATTATGATTATGATGGTCCAGGAGCAACATTAGTGAATTTAGACTGTACTGATTATGATGGTCCTGGATCAACATTAGAAAATTTAGACTGTATTGATTATGATGGTCCTGGATCAACATTAGAAAATTTAGACTGTATTGATTATGATGGTCCAGGATCAACATTATTGAATTTAGACTGTATTGATTATGATGGCCCTGGATCAACATTAGAATATTTTGACTGTATTGATTATGATGGTCCTGGATCAACATTAGTGAATTTAGTCTCTTCTGATTATGATGGTCCAGGAGCAACATTAGTGAATTTAGACTGTATTGATTATGATGGTCCAGGATCAACATTATTGAATTTACACTGTATTGATTATGATGGTCCAGGATCAACATTAGTGAATTTAGACTATATTGATTATGATGGTCCTGGATCAACATTAGAACATTTTGACTGTATTGATTATGATGGTACAGGATCAACATTATTGAATTTACACTGTATTGATTATGATTATGATGATCCAGGATCAACATTAGAACATTTTGACTGTATTGATTATGATGGTCCAGGATCAACATTATTGAATTTACACTGTATTGATTATGATTATGATGATCCAGGATCAACATTATTGAATTTAGACTGTATTGATTATGATGGTCCTGGATCAACATTAGAACATTTTGACTGTATTGATTATGATGGTCCTGGATCAACATTAGTGAATTTAGTCTCTTCTGATTATGATGGTCCAGGAGCAACATTAGTGAATTTATACTGTATTGATTATGATGGTCCAGGAGCAACATTATTGAATTTAGACTGTATTGATTATGATGGTCCAGGATCAACATTATTGAATTTACACTGTATTGATTATGATTACGATGGTCCAGGATCAACATTAGTGAATTTAGACTGTATTGATTATGATGGTCCTGGATCAACATTAGTGAATTTAGACTGTATTGATTATGATTATGATTATGATGGTCCTGGATCAACATTAGTGAATTTATACTGTATTGATTATGATTATGATTATGATGGTCCTGGATCAACATTAGTGAATTTAGACTGTATTGATTATGACGGTCCAGGATCAACATTAGTGAATTTAGACTGTATTGATTATGACGGTCCTGGATCAACATTAGTAAATTTAGACTGTATTGATTATGATGGTCCTGGATCAACATTAGTGAATTTAGACTGTATTGATTATGATGGTCCTGGATCAACATTAGTGAATTTATACTGTATTGATTATGATTATGATTATGATGGTCCTGGATCAACATTAGTGAATTTATACTGTATTGATTATGATCATGATTATGATGGTCCTGGATCAACATTAGTAAATTTAGACTGTATTGATTATGATTATGATTATGATGGTCCTGGATCAACATTAGTGAATTTAGACTGTATTGATTATGATGGTCCTGGATCAACATTAGTGAATTTAGTCTCTTCTGATTATGACGGTCCAGGATCAACATTAGTGAATTTAGACTGTATTGATTATGATGGTCCTGGATCAACATTAGTGAATTTAGTCTCTTCTGATTATGACGGTCCAGGATCAACATTAGTGAATTTAGACTGTATCGATTATGATTATGATGGTCCTGGATCAACATTAGTAAATTTAGACTGTATTGATTATGATTGTCCTGGATCAACATTATTGAATTTACACTGTATTGATTATGACGGTCCTGGATCAACATTAGTGAATTTATACTGTATTGATTATGATTATGATTATGATTATGATGGTCCTGGATCAACATTAGTGAATTTAGACTGTATTGATTATGATTGTGACGGTCCAGGATCAACATCAGTGAATTTAGACTGTATTGATTATGACGGTCCAGGATCAACATTAGTGAATTTAGACTGTATTGATTATGATTATGACGGTCCAGGATCAACATCAGTGAATTTAGACTGTATTGATTATGACGGTCCAGGATCAACATTAGTGAATTTAGACTGTATTGATTATGATTATGACGGTCCAGGATCAACATCAGTGAATTTAGACTGTATTGATTATGACAGTCCAGGATCAACATTAGTGAATTTAGACTTTATTGATTATGATGGTCCTAGATCAACATTATTGAATTTAGACTGTATTGATTATGACTGTCCTGGATCAACATTAGTGAATTTAGACGGTATTGATTATGATGGTCCTAGATCAACATTATTGAATTTAGACTGTATTGATTACGATGGTCCAGGTCAACATTAGTGAATTTAGACTGTATTGATTATGATGGTCCTGGATCAACATTAATGAATTTAGACTATATTGATTATGATGGTCCAGGATCAACATTAGTGAATTTAGACTGTATTTAAATTATTGTGATGATCCAGGATCAACATGCCAACACACATGGAACTTTTATTTTGAAATGTCTTTACTACTTCCAGCTACTCATTCAAACACACAAGGGAGATAAATAATGCACTCTCATAACCATCTAAAACATTTTTCAAAATATGAACTCCATAAAGTTAACATTGCAATAATTCATCAACATTGGATATTTGGATATATAGATCATAAACAATCGCTAGGCATTAATGCACAACTGATCATAAAATGCTATGAAACGGCGAACTTGTAGACCGCGCAATAGCACAACGTTCTTAAGTTACTATGAAACAGGGCTCATATTTAATTAAATCACGGCCTTTTGAAATTTAACTATCACAAGCCATATCGCGGTTACCCCCCCTGCCCAAGCTTTTTATGACCGTAAATTAAAAAAAACAAATCTATGAATTTACTTTTTATTCGCGCATGCACTCCTACGTTCATTTTACTGCACACGCTGCTACTTTTGGTCACAAAGGCGAGGGAAATACTTGCACATTAGCTAAACTGCACAAACCTGTTGTAAGTATTCAATTTCATGTATTTTTTAAATGTAATAAATACACTTATAATATTACATTTTGAGTAGGAAGGAAGCTGAAAAAAAGAAGATATACAGAATAACTTACCTCTTTGGGGTCTGTCTGCATGAAAAAAGGAGGGAAAGATTCAAAAATGGATTGATGATAGTTTGGTCGGCACACACTGATGACATCAGAGGGTTGTGATTGGTTGATTGAAATGTTGATCCAGGACCAACAAAGCGTGTTAATCCAGGATCACATCCTACTTTGCAAAATCACGGTGACCGTGTCTCCCTCTCTCACACATGCAAGCACACACACACGACGCGTTACTCTATACTGCGCTGTGATATGACCCCCTCTCTCTCTCTCTCTCTCACACACACACACACACACACACACACACGATGCGCAAAACTCTGTATTTGAACAGTCAATAGCAAATACTTAAACTAATAACAAAACATAGTCGCTGATTCAAAAGTGCCAGATTGTCAGAGCAAAGTCACAATTACCTCCTCTCCTAGGGTCACGAAACTGTCGTCCATAAAATATGTTGCTGTTCTGTTGTAAGTAATCTTAATGATTCCTAAATGCATCTACTTTCGGAAGGCCAAATAAAGTGCTTTTGATTTCGCCTAGAAACACACAGCGTCTCCTTGACATTGGTGCATCAACACTACTGCGGTTACTGAAACCACACCTTCTTTCTTTGCGTGAATATTTGGGCGGTGTTACTCAAATATTTCCACATCGTGACGTAGACATGTGGATGCATGTTTGATTGAGCCGTTTTATGGGGCGTGGAAAAACGTAACTTTCAGAAAAACTTAACTTTTATAAAGAATATCTCTTTTGTTTTGAGACTTTAGTCTTTGCAACTTCAGGGATCTTATCTATGCACAATCAGCTTGTAACACTGCAAAGAGAAAGGAAAACTTGAAATCGCATCATATGACCCCTTTAAAGCAGGACATGTAGCAAGTTTTTTTAAATTATATAATAAATAAAAAGAAAACAGATATAATAGAAAAATAATAGAGCAAGCTAGTGTTAGAGGCCTTTTTTGCTTTTGTTAACTATAATAAATAAAAAGAAAACAAATAGATAGAATACAAAATGATTAGAAAAGCTACTGTTATTATTATTTTTTTAAGAATAGAATTAGAATAGAGAGTGCTAGAGTTAGAGTGTCAAATAAAGATGGAAGAGATGTGTTTTTAGCCGTTTCTTGAAGATGGCTAAGGACTCAGCTCCTTGGATTGAGTTGGGCAGGTTATTCCACCAGTAGGGAACATGTCATTTAAAAGTCTGTGAAAGTGATTTTGTGCCTCTTTGGGATGGCACAATAAAGCGTTGTTGTTCACTTGCAGAACGTAAGCTTCTAGAGGTCACATAAGCCTAAAGTAATGAATTTAGGTAAAGGGGTGCAGAGCCAGTGGTGGTTTTGTAGGCAAACATTAATGCCTTGAATTTTATGCGAGCAGCTATTTGTAGCCAGTGCAAATGGATAAACAGAGGTGTGACATGCATTCTTTTTGGCTCATTAAATAATAATCTTGCTGCCGCGTTCTGGATTAATTATACAGGTTTAATAGAACTGGCTGGAAGACCTGCCAAGAGAACATTGCAATAGTCCAGCCTGGACAGAACAAGAGCTTGAGCAAGGAGCTGTGAAGCATGTTCTGAAAGAAAAGGCCTGATCTTCCTGATGTTGAATAAAGCAAATCTGCAGGACCGGGCAGTTTTAGCAATGTGCTCTGAGAAAGTCAGCTAATCATCAATCATAACTCCAAAGTTTCTGGCTGTTTTTGAAGGAGTTATGGTTGATGTGCCTAACTGGATGGTGAAATTGTGATGAAACAATGGGTTTGATGGAACCACTATCAGTTTTGTCTTGGCAAGGTTGAGTCGGATCATCAGGATGGAATGAGTGGTAGAGTTGAGTGTCATCAGCATAGCAGTGATATGAAAAGCCATGTTTCTGAATGAGAGAACCTAGTGATGCCATGTAGACAGAGAAGAGAAGTGGTCCGAGAACTGAGCCCTGAGGCACCCCAGTAGTTAGATGTTGGGACTTGGACACCTGTCCTCTCCAAGGTACCTTGAAGGATCTATTTGAGAGGTAAGACTCAAACCACTGTGAGATGCCCTTTACCAATAGGGTACTTATGTCTCACAATTATGACATAATATCTTAGAATGTAATTTTATATTATAATAATGCAAATTTATCTCACAATAGCAAATTTATTTTTTGTAGCTGTGACATAATATCTCACAATGTGAATGTCATAATGCATATCTTGCAATTGCATATTTATCTTACAATTGCAACTTTATATCTCACAATGTGAAATTATTATTAAATGTTATCTCACAATTATCACTTTTTAACAATATTTTTCAGTCCGAGATAAAAATTGGTTACCATACAATAAAGCAGGAAGGATCTTGGAGAGGAAATTCTGCTTATGATTTATGTTTTTTTATGTACACAATAGATGTTTCCTTCGTTGTTGTAGTTTTTGTTTTGTATTGTCTTGTGTTCATTTGTGATTGTACACTACTGATTTGAATTAGGATTTTTTTAATATGTTTGAAAGAAGTCTCTTGCTTACCAAGCCTGCATTTATTTGATCAAAAATAGATAAAAGCATCAAATCCAAATACAAATCAGCATCAAATCAGTATACTAGAAAGATTTCTGAAGGATCGTGTGACACTGAAGACTGGAGTATTTAACTGAAGATTTAAAAAAAATTAAATCAAACACTGTTTAAATTGCAAACCAGTAATGTATGTTGTTGATGGTTGCATAAAAAAAGAAAATATTCACGTATATAATTACACACACACAAAAAAATAAATAAAAGTCTCACATGGGTTGGAGCTCTTAATTTTGAACTCTCAAAGTGCACTAGAGTAATTTAACTTTAAAATGTACAAAATTTTCATTTTTTCCCAATTATTCATTTGTCTTTTTTTTTCTTTTTAAATATCACAATAAATATCATATCGTGGACTTCATATAGCAATATCGTATCGTACGATTTTGATATCATTACATCCCTAGTATACATGTTGAATTAATTATTAATTTAACCAACATTTAAATCATGAACTGCTTCAAAATGCATGCTGTTAACGAAATCGTTGAAATATTTGCAGTAAGATACTGTAAGTATAAAAACAATATAACAACATAATTACATAAACAGTGAATAACTGTACAAGGCACATACAAAGCATAAATCTTTATTCAGATTTAGTGAGCACTTTGTCATTTGCTATACACATGTTGAGGATCTCGTCCATCTGATGATTATCATGTTCATCTGATATTCACTGCTGTAATAAATATGATAATTAACTTTTTAATATGCAGGGGAAATACACAACATTAAACAAATAAACAAATTTACATTCATGACGTTTGCATTGTACATTGATAATTCAGATATAAAAAGGATGACTCGTTAGGTGATGTTTTTTCATTAAAATCGTTTGATTTCCTATTAATTCACAAGAATGTATGGGAATACTAGGGAATACCAATATGACGGTGCAGTGGCTTCATTTCTATAATGTCATGAGCAATCCAGTTCTCTATTATAGATCAGTGGTGTAAACTTATAATAATGGATTACTAGGGTCACGTGGACTTAACAGACACACACACGTCACAGTAATAAAGTCCCCAAGACACCAGATTTTCTCTAATATATAAATTTACCTCAAACATCTTGTTTTCATTACCCTTGGAACAAAACTCAAATTAGATTAGAATTAATTAATTGGATTACAAATAATGAAAACACATCACTGACAAATGTCTTGATTTTACTGCATACATAAACAGTTCACAAGATACAATTAGCTTGATAACTTCTGCGTAGCAATAATAAATTGTAAGTGTATTTCCTTAATTTCTCCAGTACTGAAAGCAGAACTGATAATGTCAGAGCTTATCAATACTACGGTCTTTCATAATTTAGCCGGTTTAATACCAGGTACAAAGAGAAGCAAAGAAGGATTAGTTGCAAAGCTACATGACAGTATATCTTGCATCTGCATTTCCTAAATACATCATAAGTGAAAGAATAACTAGTCATTTTAGAAACAACAGTGAAGAACAACATTTAAAATAAACCTAAGTCTTTCTTAAAAGTGTTACAGTCACTTCTTCTGCTTCCTGAACAAGAACAGTTTGTAAAAATCTTCTGCTTTCCTTCATGAAAGAGGAAGCAAACTGCAAGTGACACATACGTAAGCATTATAAGACAATTGAACAACATGAAACTCATAAGGAAGCACACAAATATCATTTGTATCATGAAGCAAAATGAAAACAAGAATACATTTTTCTGACATTGTTCTTTGGGGAGGAACTCCATCTTTGAGTTGATCTGAATCTCACAGTTAAATCTGCTGGTTAGGAAGATTAACTTTATTCACTGTGAAAACTTTAGATAATGTTTCTTTGTCATGTCGCTTGTTATGACAGATTTATTTAGATTATATTTTATTGTTTGATGCATTATTGTGTCACATTTGACAAGGACATGGCATCAGACCTGAACGTGCTGGATCTGAAGATGATCTACTTACTGTGAATGTTTTTTGTATGACTGTGTAGAGCAGAAGATTGGTTGAAACACTTCCCGCATGCAGTGCAGTGATACGGTTTCTCTCCAGTGTGGATCCTCTCATGTGTTTTCAGATGTATTGACTGACTGAATCTCTTGTCACAGTGTGAACACTTGTAAGTTTTCTCTCCACTGTGGATCTTCTCATGTGTTTTCAGATGTACTGACTGATTGAATCTCTTGTCACAGTGTGAACACTTGTAAGTTTTCTCTCCAGTGTGGATCCTCTCATGTGTTTTCAGATTTCCTAACTGAGTGAATGGCTTGTTGCAGTGTGAACACTTGTAAGGTTTTTCTCCAGTGTGGATCCTCTCATGTATTTTCAGAGCTCCTGACCGACTGAATTCCTTGTCACAGTGTGAACACTTGTACGGTTTCTCTCCAGTGTGAATCATCTCATGTGTCTTCAGGTCTCCTGACTGACTGAATCTCTTGTTGCAGTGTGAACACTTGTAAGGTTTCTCTCCAGTGTGGACCCTCTCGTGTCTTTTCAGAAATCCTGAATTAATGAATCTCTTGTCACAGTGTGAACACTTGCACGGTTTCTCTCCAGTATGAACTTTTATATGCTCCAAAAGGTTTCCTTTTATTGTGAAACTCTTCGCGCACTGACCACATGTATATGGTTTCTCTCCAGTGTGGGTCCTCGCATGTATTTTCAGGACTCCTGACTGACTGAATCTCTTGTCACAGTGTGAACACTTGTACGGTTTTTCTCCAGTGTGGATCCTCTCATGTATTTTCAGGACTCCTGAATGATTGAATCTTATGTCACAGTGTGAACACTTGTACGGTTTTTCTCCAGTGTGGATCCTCTCATGTATTTTCAGGATTCCTGAATGAGTGAATCTCTTGTCACAGTGTGAACACTTGTACGTTTTTTCTCCAGTGTGGATCCTCTCATGTATTTTCAGGATTCCTGAATGATTGAATCTCTTGTCACAGTGTGAACACTTGTACAGTTTCTCTCCAGTGTGGATCCTCTCATGTTTTTTCAGGTCTCCTGAATGATTGAATCTCTTATCACAGTGTGAACACTTGAACACCTTCTCGCCAGTGTGAACTCTCATGTGAACATCAAATTTATATTTGGATGTCAAATTCTTTCCACACTGAGTGCAGGTGAAATATTTATTGGCTCTTCTTTTCTTTAAATCATTCTGTTTGCTTTGACAGTGATTTTTTTCCTCAACTTCACTCAATTCTTCATTGTCCTCATTTTTTTTAATCAACTCTGAAATAAATGTAAAAACAGTACATTTGTCAGTAACTCATAAAAATGTGAAAATACATAAAATTGAACTAGAGACCTACGCGGGACAGATTTTTCAGTCCCGCTCCCACAAGATTCTGTCCTGCGCCCGCCCGCTCCCGCAGAAATACATCGAAGAAATTTACATGAAATGGTTCTGTAACATCTCCTAAGCTCCACAACATCCCAGCATAAACGCTCCCGATAAAATATTTGTTATTTAGGCTAAGCATCAACATTCACAAACCACTGTTATTTTGAACAGAAAAGCAAGCATGGGCTGCTGCGTGTATGGTTAGGCATGGCAAAATGCGAGCAGCGCTTCATTTATTATCACTAAAAGCTGACATCTCAGTTCATCGCGATCTCATAAAGCTCTGTTATAACACAATGAACATATGCACAATGAATCTTTCACAATGTCTACACTTCGTGTATTAAAATGAGACGATTCGTGAGCATGCAATTTCAGCACTGTAGTGAGTCACCTCTGATTGGCCATTGCATTCCAGAAATCAATAGCTGAGTCTGTGATTGGCTACATTGCGCAACCTTTTAAACACGTGTTATAAATAGAAACTCTGGCTAGCTTGCGCATGTTAATCATTTTAATGTTAATATTAGTTGTTTGCTTTTGTGCAACAGATAAATAACAATTTATATGTTTTAGACATTTTATGTTTAGATAATTTCTATTTTGCGGGAGTCCCGCAAATAATTTTATTCTCCCGCATCCCGCACACACACAAGTCTCTTCTCGCCCGCACCCGCACTTGCCCATCAAGAGTTGTCCCGTGCCGCACCCTGTTGTGTTGGGTCCTGTGGTACTCCCGCGGGAGTGCAGGGGCCGGATTCACGAAACATTCTTAAGAAGAAATTTCTTCTTAACTGCCATTTTCTTCTTATTTTTTAACTTAACCTGTTAACCTGCACCCCCCATATTGGGAATCACAGCTGAAAATGACTAACTAACTTAAAATGGTAACAGTTCCTGACTTCAGTGAGCCACACACACAATTGTGGTGTCTTTGGAAAGAAGACCCTTTGGCCTTTACTATCCATCATCCAGAGTTGATAATGCTCAAAAATATAAAAAGTTATAGACACTGAAGTGCCTTGATAAAAATTGTACCACACTGAATTTTTTTTTATTTCATATAACAATACATGAAATCAGTCCTGGAGCAATCCAGAAAAGTAATGGGTTGAAAGTCACATGTCTCATGAGTTTATATTTCAAATCTGAAGAAGATACCATGAAAAATGAGATTCCTGCAGACATTTTTCTAGTCCCCCCCTCCCCCCTCCCCCTGTTTGAGGAAAAATATTTACCAAATTATTGAAGAGTTCTACTACAAACTATTTAGTCATTATACATGCCACTGCAGTTTTTCAATTATAAAACAGTAGACAGAATCTTAGACATCGTATAAGTGATTTATTTGAGCACTAGAATAATACAATAATAATAATTTTTGAGTGATGAAAAAAAAACAATAATAATAAAAAAAAATAACTTAATTACATACTGATTTCCTGACAAACAGATGCTCTCCTGCTCATACATTAGTAATCACATGCTGAAGATCATTCATACATATGCTAATCCTACTGATGGCTGCCCAATATAGTCAATATTCACATTATAATGGCCTTTTATATAGACTGCATTCACACTGATATCTGTGAACAGTCAGTAATTACATGCTGATTATCAGCCATACGGATGTTAATCACACAGATACAGGCACATTCTCCACAAAACACGCAAACATATATGAAAACTGCTGAAGAAGAAAAAAAAAAGTTTTTTCTTTTGTTTTTATTGTGCTAAAAAGATCGCTAAGTTACGCCCCCATCAGATGACAGGTGCGTCACAGCGTGCGTCACGCGTCGTCGCGAGGGAGCGCCAGAATTCAAATAATCAATCTTTCGTGTATCTTTGACTTTTTTTTTTTTTGATGATTTCATTCTGTTTGGGACATTGTCTGCTACAAAATCATGCTGTTTTTTTACCACCAAGATGCTGTTTTTGAGCGTAATTTGTTCCATAACGGACACAAACAATAACTCTCCCTGAAGAGATGAGACGTAAACAAAGGATTAACGATCTAAATTACAGCGTTGTTGTTTCTTTGGACTAAAAGTGCTCGATGGAATGTTATTCAGTGGACCCTTATCTCTCAAATTAAACCAGGATTTACAGCAGTGGATACGTTTGAGAGTCGTTATCAGGATGAATATGGTATGTACTGCGGGTTTTTTTTAACATGTTTTGATGTGTACTGCTTACACAAATTTAGCAAATACATTCCGTATAAGCGTTCTATCGAAAAACAGCGATCTGTCGTCGATGCTAGAGGCTTAGACCTTCAAAATGATATATAGTTTGTCAAGATTCATTTTGTCCTGTTTTACTTTATCTGTTTGAAAACAATGACGTGTGCAAACAAAGAGCTCTCAGTGCGCCCGCGTCCTGGTGCAGGTTAACAGGTTAAGAAAAAAGTTAAGAATATTTTGTATTCCCAAACATTCTTAAGAATATTCTTATCTTTTTTCTTAAGACAAAAATTAAGAAGAATTCAAATTCTTGAAAAGAATCTTCTTGAAAAGAATCTTCTTAAAAATCATCGTAAATAACTTCTTAAATTTAGGACAGCCCCAGACTTGTCTTAAATCCAAAACAGTAAGAATTATTTAATGAATTTATTGGGTTATAAATTAATTGTTATATTTAAGTATTACAACAACATTAGCTACATATAGCCTAATACATCGTGTGACTATTAATAGGGATGTGCGCGAGTTTCCTGAAGTGACAGCGATGACTGATAATGTAAACAATGATCGGTTATGATTGGCCTATGTGTGACGCTACTTTTTGCTGACTTCAAAACTCAGTAGCAACTCTACAAAAACAAGTCAGATAGAGAGTTTTAATTGGAAGCTTTTATTTTAGCTTTTAAATACAACATAATATTTGGCAGTATGCCGCGCATATGAATGTGCGACACACAGGACGTGTTTGCTGTAGCAGCGCGGACACACATACCGGAAGCGTTCACTCGGATGAGAGCGCAAAAGCACAGCACAAAAATGAATGAAACAGATCGCTGCAGTTTGAGACAGGCTGTTCAAAAACACGCCGCATTAAAAACGTGAAGTTGAGCGCCAGTCAAAGTCGCGACAAAAAGGCTGTGCGTGCTTACTATGATTATTAAGGTAATCTGCAGGAAGAGCAAACAAACAATAAAGTGTGAGTTTATCAGTGCGTCATGTCTTCACTCAGATAAAGACTGTCATTTTCTTCTTAAGAAAAAAATAAGATGTTCTTAAGAATATATTTGAGAACTTAAGAATTTTTCAAGAATTGCACTTAAGAACATTCTTACGAACTTCGTATAATTTATCTTAAGAAATTTCTTAACTTATTTCTTAAGAAGATTTTCATGAATCCGGCCCCAGGTCTCTAAATTGAACCCTGATGTTACTGGAAAGTAGACAATTGCTATACAAAATTTAGATAATTTTGATGCAGTTTTATAAATACATCTATTACATTTAATATATACACATCCCTGAAACTTGACCTTGATTTTCAATTTTTTTTAAACATAATAGGCACAAATCCCATGTTTCTGAACTTTTAAACATGTTTGATCAACAACACAGTTATCTAATTGCGTTGCAAAAAACTACCCAGTTCATAGAAAGTGTCCCTTATTATTTGATTTAGTTATATTATTGAAGATCTCTAAATATTTTTTCCAATTACAACAAACAAAATCTAATACTACTTGAAACTTTAGAACCATCAGCTAATATTAAAGAAGAACGAAGAATAAAGACCAACCTGTTTGTTCTTCAGTATCTTCAGTGTGTTTGATTCTGCAGGGTTCTGGATCTCTCATCTCTTCTCTGTCCTCTTTAATAAACTCAGTCTTTACAGATTTCTTACTGATGATTTGATGCTCGTTTGCATCTGTAAACTGCTGGGAATATTCCAGCTGAATTTCTGTGTGGAAGAAGCAGATTTGCCATAATCAACAAGAAATCAAAGAGGCACTGTAAATCATTATATCACTATATTAAAAGAGTGTCGACCCAAAAGTAAGAGTGTTGAGCACATCAGTTAAAAAGTCTCATTCAGCAACACTGCACTCACATAAGTGCTAGTTCACACATTCTATGTATTTCTGTTGTCTGTCTTTCTAATTAACAGTAAGAATGAAAAATGAAAGCATAAATAAATCTGATGACACCCGTTGTCATTAACAACTACAGGTAAATAACTACACTAGAGCACGTGTAAATATCCTCCTGAGACCTGAAAAAAAAGCATTGTGAATTAGGCTATTTTTTCATGTCATTACATTGTTTAGAGCTGCTAAAGCTGCTTTGACAATCTGTATTGTAAAAAGAGCTTTAATGGTTACATTAACAATATAATAAAATTCTATATGAATATCCCACATTTCTGACAATACCTTTAAAAAAAAAAAAAATTTGCAGTAAATAGTTAATGCCGTAAACTTGAACCAAGTATACAGAGTCCTTGTTCCTCTTCAGGAACTCGAGCTGCATCCGAAAATGCTATGGGAACGCCTTCAGCGTGACCGGCTCTGAATAAAAGTGTAATCTGTCCAATGGATGGGCGAGACGTCACGGGCGAGGTGACGTAATGACCAGCAGGTATAAAAGCACGTGCAGTGAAACCGGCATCAGCTTTCTGTCATTCAGCTAGCGCTCTGTGCTGAAACTGTTTGTCTTATTTGGTGTTGTTTGTCCTATGCAAGAAAAAATAAACATGTCTAAGAGCCAGTACAAGGCTAAGCATGTGAAGGGCGAGAGCAGATCACAACACAAGCTGTGTGTTCCTCCCTGCAAACGCTACATGTCTGCAGGTGATACACACAGCTTGTGTGTGTTTTGTTTGGGAGCGGAGCATGCAGAGTCGGCTCTCGAGGGGTTCGCAGCTGGATCTGATGGAGGAATCGGAGACGAGCGAGTCTCTATCTCCGTCCTCATTCATCAGATCCGGTGACCACTCCCCGAGATCG
This sequence comes from Schizothorax lantsangensis, assembly GCA_027422415.1. NCBI lineage: Eukaryota > Metazoa > Chordata > Actinopteri > Cypriniformes > Cyprinidae > Schizothorax > Schizothorax lantsangensis. Next base: position 71,966 of record JAPDDO010000344.1, on the reverse strand, counting down.
GAAGCCCGCCTTGCGGATATTTTTCCTTGGGCAGCGGGCTCAGTGTTTCTCCTCTCTTCCTCCGAGGAGTTTGACGTGGGGAGTGCCGAGTATGTTTCGCCCTCTCTTTCACCCCAATATGAGGAGCTTGTGGAGGTGGTCACTCATGCTGTGGCCAAATTAAATATTGATTTGCCAGCCGAGTTTCAGGTTGAACCAGAAGATAGGCAAGCTCGATGAACGCTTTCTGCATTTTAAAACCCCCACCTCCACATCGGAGCCTGCCGTTCTTCCCCGACCTCCACACAGAGATGTCGAGGTCGTGGGTTAGACCTTTTTCGTCCCGCCTCTTCATTCCCTCATCCGATTACTATGGTAATGTGGCGGGGACGAGTGAGCGCGGTTACAGAGCGATGCCTTGGGTGGAACAGACGCTTGCGAGCTATCTGTCCCCTGACGCTGCGTCGTCTCTGAAGGCTCCGACTTTGCCCTCCAAGCCGCTGCGCACATCGTCAGCGCTGGTGGGCAAGGGGTACGTGGCAGCAGGTCAGGCTGGTTCATGTCTGCACACCATGGCGGTGCTGCAGGCGTACCAGGCTGACCTGCTCAAAGAGCTGGGTGAGGGACTTAATGTGGAATTAACTCCGCAAAACTGCTGATTTGTCTCTCCGTGCCACCAAGGAGACCGCCCGTGCTATTGGGCGGTCTATGGCAACTCTGGTAGTGGCGGAGAGGCATCTCTGGTTGATCCTGTTGGATATTAAGGATCTTGACAGGGTCTTCCTTCTGGACGCCCCACTGTCTCCTTCTGGCCTCTTCGGCGAGGCCGTTGGTGCTGTCGTTGACAGGCACCAGGAGGCCAAGAAGCAAGCGGCGGCGTTCCAGCGGTTTCTCTCTCGCTGCTCTCTAGCTCAAGCTCCCTCCGCATGCTGGCTCCTCATACAGAGAGGCCCAGAAAGAGTGTTGCCGTCCGGGCTCCCCCATGGCGGTCTTCGAGGTCTTTGGCCAAGAAGCCCTGATGCTTATGGCCCAGGGCTTATGAGGGCAGCCCCCTCTGGGGAAGAGCGGCGTTCACCGCAGTACACGGTGCCCGTCTCTCCTCAGTGCCCTCAGGAGATCGGTCTGCTAACCCTGCCACGTACGGTGTTCCAGGGCGCAGCGATCTCCAGCGAGCGTACATCCCAGTTTCTTCCGCCCGGAAACGTAGCGGAGCTGGGATGCTCGCCACCCCTTCGGGGGTCTCTGGAGCAGCTAGCTCGGCTGTCCCCTGCTGGGTTGCCGTTCCAGGGCACTGAACTAGCAGCTCTGATTACACCAGAGGCCAGTCTCGAGAGACTGGTTCCCTTAGTAGACTGTTTGGCAGCGTGGAAACTACTGCAAAATGTGTCTCAGTGGATCCTGCACACTGTAGAGAGAGGCTACAGAATCCAGTTTTGTTATCCTCTGCCTCGATTCAACAGTATGAATCCCACTCAGGTGGGCCCCGAGCAGGCTCTGGTAATGGAACGAGAAGTAGAAACTCTCTTGAGAAAGGAGGCCATCGAGGTGGTCCCTCCTCGCGAAAGAGAGTCTGGGTTCTACAGCCGGTACTTCATAGTTCCCAAAAAGGATGGAGGGTTGCATCCCATTTTAGATCTGCGTCAGTTGAACCGCTCAGTCAGCAGACTGAAGTTCAAGATGCTCACTCTCAAGCAGGTCATGTCTCAGATCAAGTCCAAGGACTGGTTTGTCATGATCGATCTAAAGGACGCATACTTCCATATCTCCATCCATCCCTCTCACAGAGAGTTCCTGAGGTTTGCTTTTGGGGTCGAAGCTTACCAATATCGGGTTCTTCCCTTCGGTCTAGCACTCTCACCCCGCACTTTTACAAAGTGTGTGGATGCTGTGTTAGCTCCGTTGCGGCTACAAGGCATCCGCATACTCAATTACATCGACGATTGGTTGATTCTCGCTCAATCAGAGCGGATAGCGGCTCAACATCGAGATGTTGTTCTCGCTCACATGGAAGTGTTGGGATTAAGACTGAACGCCAAGAAGAGTGTGCTTTCTCCATTACAGAGAACCACGTACCTTGGTGTGGTGTGGGATTCGACCACGATGCAGGCACGTTTGTCCCCTGCTCGGATCGAGTCGATCCTCGCGGCAGTCAGGAGAGTGAGAGAAGGCCAGTCACTCACTGTCAAGCAGTTTCAGAGGCTGCTGGGTCTGATGGAAGCTGCGTCCAATGTGATACCACCTATTGGCCTGCTGTACATGTGGAGACAACCTTGGTTCTTGTCTCAGGGTCCGGTGTTGGGAGCTCCGTATCGCCGCGTAACGCTAGCGATGGATGCATCCCTCACCAGTTGGGGCGTGGTCATGAGTGGCCACTGGCAATTACTTCTCTAAAGAGAGTTGGGGATCTGCAGGCTCTTTCAGTGGACCCTACTCACTTGGACTTTGCGCCTGGCATGGCCAAAGCCTATTTGTACCCTCGTGCAGGGTACGTCCCTAAGGTTCCTTCCTTCACGCCACAGCCTGTCGTACTGCAGGCCTTTAGTCCTCCTCCCTTCAGGGAGCCAGACCAGCAGAAGCTCAACTGTATGTGTCCAGTGCGAGCACTGGATACATACGTCCACAGAGCTGCCCTGTGGAGAAAGGGGGACCAATTGCTAGTCTGCTACGGTCCCCCTAAGAGGGGTCTTCCTGCTTCCAAACAGACCCTCAGTCAGTGGATTGTGGATGCCATCAACATTGCCTATGAGTCCTCTGATCTTCCCTCGCCGATGGGAGTCAAGGCTCACTCCACCAGGAGTGTGGCGGCCTCCAAGGCCTTCCTCACAGGTGTCCCTATACAGGACATCTGCAACGCTGCGGGATGGTCTACGCCCCTGACCTTTGTCAGGTTCTAAGGCCTGGACATGCGGACCACCCCAGGCTCTTCCGTCCTCTCGCCCTTGATGTGCTCTGCAGGGATACACACTGGGCAGGGACTTGGAAGTCTGGCGGTGTGGGTATCTCTTTCCCATAGCGTTTTCGGATGCAGCTCTAGTTCCTGACGAGGAACGTCTCTAGGTTACGTATGTAACCCTAGTTCCTCGAGGGAATGAGATGCTGCGTCTCGAGGCCACACCTCCGGCATCTCTGCCCGCACATGCTTCATTCCTAGAAGCTAACGCCGGTTTCACCGCACGTGCTTTTATACCTGCTGGTCATTACGTCACCTCGCCCGTGACGTCTCGCCCATCCATTGGACAGATTACACTTGTATTCAGAGCCGGTCACGCTGAAGGCGTTTCCATAGCGTTTTCAGGCGCAGTGTCTTGTTCCCTCGAGGAACTAGGGTTACATATAGAGATGCACCGATTGCAATTTTCTTGGCCGATTTCGGATTTTTGGAAGTGTGACCTGCCGATACCGATTTTTACCAATTCCGATTTGATTTCTAAGAACTATCATTGACAGCATATACAAACAAAAATCTATGCAAATTTCAATGCAAAAAATATTTACATAATAAAGAAATTATTAAACATTACAATTCCCCCAATCTGGACTAAGTAACAGATTCTCACTTAAACAACTCTCAAAATAAAGTGCTCTGTGACTGGAAAGAGGAAGAAACAGTTAACTTAAAATGAGTTGCTGTATGAAACAAAACAGATGTCATTTCACACCGTTTATAAATGGTAATTTTTCCCCTAACCTTATCTTTCACATCAAATTCTTACTTTGTTTCAATTAATTCAGTTAGCAACTGTAGAGTTGTTACCATTCAAATGAAATTAGTATTAACAAACTCCATCTTTCCACTGCAGAGGAAACAGAAGCTGCATCTGAAGTGGCATTAGATGCATTTACACAGACTGTTTGATGAAGCTGAGGTGCCATAAATGCATTTACACTGCAAAATTTCAAATGCATAAAGAATTTTATAAGATTAATGTTTTACATATTTTTTAAACATACAAATAAATGTTGAAAATTTTTTAAATATGACTAAACCACCAGTAGGTGGCGGAAAGTGTCTGTTTTAATGAGTAAATAATTTATTGATTCATTCAATCAATTCATTCAAACGGCTGAATCATTCAGAAACGAGGCAAATGACTGTCCTTATGAATGGGCCACTGAATCATTGACTCACTCGATTCGTTCAAGACCATGGATTCATTCAGTAACGAAACACCGCTGTGTGTTGCTCGGAGACACACAACAGTTCTGCTGTGGCTTTGATCGGAACCATTTTCATCAGTGAAATTGAGCAAAAAGTCAATATTTGGTCTAAAATCTAAGAGAGGGGAGAGCAGACCCTGAGATGCGCTCAGCTAAGCGCACAACTCTCTGCAAGGCTTTGCAGTCTTGACTGGGGCTGTTTCCATACCACACTGAGATGCACTGAGTCAATAAACTTTCTATGGTCCCTGAATAGAAAGTTTTCAGGATTGTTGGTGAGACCCTGATGGTACAGTCTTTGCCTGGCTTTCTTAACCTGTGTTTGAATGTGTGTAGTCCAAGTCAGGTCCTCTGAGATGTTTACACCGAGGTACTTGAAGCTGCTCACCCTCTCCACAGGGGTCCCACTGATCATAAGAGGAGTGTAGGGCCGCAGGTGTCTCTTCCTGAAGTCCACAATCAGCTCTTTAGTTTTGCTCACATTCAGAGAGAGACAGTTGTCCTGGCACCATGATGTGAGTCTCTCTACCTCATCCAAGTATGCGGTCTCATCATTGTTGAAAATGAGGCCCAGAACCACAGTATCATCAGCAAATTTGATAATAGAAGTGGTGCTGTGAGAGGACACGCAGTCATGTGTGTAGAGAGAGTAGAGCAGGGGACTCAGGACACACTGTGGGGCTCCTACGTTCAGGGTGATGGAGTTTGAGATGAACTAGCCTACTTTTACCACTTGAGGTCTGCCGGTGAGGAAGTCTTGAATCCAGTTGCAGAGTGAAAAGTTTAGGCCGAGGTCTGTAAGTTTAGAAGCTAGCTTGATGGGAACTATAGTATTGAAAGCTGAGCTATAGTCAATGAATAGCAGCCTTACATAGTTCCCATTGCTGCTGTCAATGTGTGTGAGGGAGGAGTGCAGTATGTGAGACATGGCATCGTCAGTAGATCTATTTGGGATAGGCAAACTGAAGAGGGTCCAAAATAACAGGGATGGAGGAGCAAATGTGGTTCTTTACAAGTCTCTCAAAAACCTTCATGACTATTGATGTGAGAGCAACTGGACGATAGTCAATCAGGCAAGAGGGTTTATTGTTCTTAGACACAGGGATGATGACATTTTTTAAATGAGGTGGGAACCACAGAGGTAGCAAGGGACTCATTAAAGACTGAAGTGAACAAACCAGCAAGCTGATCAGCGCAGGACCTCAGAACACGGCCAGTAATCCCATCAGGTCTGGCCGCTTTCCTGACGTTCACTCTCTTTAGGGCCCTCCGAACCTTGTCCTCCGACACGGTGATCACATGATTATCGCTGCTCTGCCTGCTGCTTCCTGATGCGCTGATCGGCAGAGTCGTGCTGCCGCCATTGCATTCAAAGTGGTCGTAGAAGGTGTTTAACTCATCGGCTAGCAACGGATCTGCTGTCACCTCTGCAGAGGATTTATTTCCAAAGGCACAGATGGTCCTCAGTCCCTGCCACATGCATCGAGCGTCATTGAGCTGGAAATGAGACTTAACTCTCTCCCTGTATCGGAGTTTGGCGGCTCTTACTGCACGTCGGAGAGCATAGCACGATGCTTTGTACTCACTCATATTTCCAGACAAAATAGCCTCATTGCATGCGGCAGTGCATTTGTTAACTGCAGCACGGATTGTTCTGTCCACCCATGGTTTCTGATTTGGGAAGGCCCTTACAGTTATTGTTTCTGTAACTTGCTCGGTTAGCGTGTTTACAAAGCTTAATGCTACATCCGTGAACTCGCTGACGTCACATGAACTCGCCCGGAGCATGTCCCAGTCGACGTCATCAAGAGCCGCCTGTAGCATAGCTTCTGAGTGGGAGGACCAGCGCGTCACTGCTCTCTTCACCGGGGGTTCCTGAGCGAGCCTTTGTTTATATTCCGGTGTGAGGAAAATGGCGGCATGGTCCCTGTTCACATTCAAGAGTCCCTGTTCACATTCCACTCACATCAAAATGGCTGTGATGCATGTGGAGACATGCATTTTCTTTTTTGAAACTCTTAGGTCAGAGCATGAAACTCCACACAGATCACAAGTAAACCACTTCTCTCCCGTGTGAATTCTCATGTGACACCTGTGGCCTGTAACAAGAAGCCGGTTTAGGTTTTTACCCAGGTAAGTTCACGTTTAGTTTGAGCAAGCTCAAGAAGATGGGTTGGTTCTGAGCGGATTGCGTTGCTATGGTAAGTTACGCTACACGGCTACCCTGCAGGTTTTGTTCTGGGTTAGACATCGCAAACCCAAACTGGACAATCAGCTGAGAGCAAAGTGACATATATCTGATGCAATGAAGCCACTCTCCCATATCTCTCGCTCCAGATCTAAAGCAGTTTACAGTCACAGAATTTTAGCAGCTACTTATTTATTATACTAACATTACATTAATTGTAATAGTTTATAATTCATATAATATATTTATTTAATTATTATATGAAGTGACCATTGATTTTAAGCTTCGAATTTAATTAGAATTTAGTGTCTGTGTGACACTATATATAAATAATTAAATTCAGTTGATTCCTTTGTATACGACATCTCTTAATCTTTAGCAGAAAAATGAATTGCGCTGACTCTCGCGAGAAGTGACTCAAACTGATGCTTTGCTGATGCTCTCCATGTTCCCTGTGACTGGCTGTTTGCTGCACGTGTTACACCTTCAGGTGCAAGTGCTCCAGCGTCAATTGCAAACTGGTTCAAACTATGTTTATATCGAGCCTTGTGAGCTCGCTGATCCTGATCTAAACCAGGTTGGCTTTTTCGGGTTTTGTCAACTCAAAACTTACTCTGCACTGCATGAAAAGAACTGTATCCGGACAAATATGGGCATGGGAAATCCCAGTTAAACTTCACGTATACAAGATATTTAAGGCGGAGTGCTTGGAAAGGTAGCACGCAGAAGTAAATTTCGTGATACAACCAGATATCTCATGTATGTGGATGTATACAGGAATCGGTGGAAGTTCCTAGGAATGGCTGTGAGGTGTGATGGCTGTGAGGTGTGAATGCCTTTCGTATGTTAATAACTAGCAGTTAGAGGTGCTGTCTTTGTTATCATACACTCTAAACTGGATTTTGTTTTAAATAAATGTTTTTAGTTGTCTTTACTCTTTTTTGTTTTTGTAAAACACGTCGCCATTACTAAATATAATTAGTTGTTTGAACTATTTAGACGAAATATTGAATGCAATGATTGTTAAGTACAACCCCAAATCAGAAAAAGTTGGGACAGTATGGAAAACGCAAATAAAAAAAGAAAGTAGTGATTTCTAAATTTACTTTGACTTGTATTTCATTGCAGACAATATGAACAAAATATTTCATGTTTTGTCTGGTCAACTTCATGTCATTTGTAAATATACATCCTTTCCTGTCATTCAGACCTGCAACACATTCCAAAAAAAGTTGGGACAGGAGCAATTTAGGGCTAGTAATGAGGTAAATTGGTTAAATAATGATGTGATTTGAAACAGTTGATGTCAACAGGTGATTGTAATTATGATTTGGTACAAAAGCAGCATCCAAGAAAGGTCTAGTCCTTTAGGAGCAAAGATGGGCAGAGGATCACCAGTTTGCCAACAAATACGTGAGAAAATTATTGAAATGTTTAAAAACAATGTTTCTCAAAGAAAGATAGGAAGAGATTTGGATATTTCACCTTCAACAGTGCATAACATAATTAAAAGATTCAAGGAATCTGGAGGAATTTCAGTGCGTAAAGGACAAGGGCGCAAGCCTAAGCTGAACAACCGTGATCTCCGATCCCTCAGGCGGCACTGCATCAAGAATCGTCATTCATCTATAAGCGATATCACCACATGGGCTCAGGACTACTTTGGCAAACCTTTGTCAAGTTCCACAATACGTAGTTACATCCACAAATGCCAGTTAAAACTGTACTGTGCCAAAAGGAAGCCCTATGTTAACAGTGTCCAGAAGCGCCGTCGACTTCTCTGGGCTCGGAGGCATCTGGGATGGACCATCACACAGTGGAAACGTGTACTGTGCTCAGATGAATCAGTATTTCAGGTATTTTTTGTGAGGAATGGACGCCGTGTGCTCCGGACCAAAGAAGAAAAGGATCATCCAGACTGTTACCAGCAACAAGTCCAAAAGCCAGGGTCTGTCATGGTATGGGGTTGTGTCAGTGCCCTTGGCAAAGGTAACTTGCACTTCTGTGATGGCACCATTAATGCTGAAAAGTACATAGAGATTTTGGAGCACAATATGCTGCCTTCAAGAAGACATCTTCTCCAGGGACGTCCATGCATATTTCAACAAGACAATGCAAAACCACATTCTGCTCACATTACAAAGTCCTGGCTGCGGAGGAAGAGGGTACGGGTACTTGACTGGCCTGCCTGCAGTCCCGACCTGTCTCCAATAGAGAATGTGTGGTGCATTTTGAAGTGCAAAATGCAACAACAAAGACCCCGTACTGTTGCCCACCTTAAGACTTGTTTGCAGGAAGAATGGGACAAAATTACACCTGAAACACTTCATCACTTGGTGTCTTCAGTCCCTAAACGTCTTTTAAGTGTTGTGAAAAGGAATGGCGACATTACAAAGTGGTAAATGCTTTACGGTCCCAACTTTTTTTGGAATGTGTTGCAGGTCTGAATGACAGGAAAGGATGTATATTTACAAATGACATGAAGTTGACCAGACAAAACATGAAATATTTTGTGTTCATATTGTCTGCAATGAAATACAAGTCAAAGTAAATTTAGAAATCACTACTTTCTTTTTTTTATTTGCGTTTTCAATACTGTCCCAACTTTTTCTGATTTGGGGTTGTAGAGATAGCTTAATGTGTTAAGTTTCTCTGAGGGGGAGGAGCCCCATTTGAACATGTCTGAGTGAGCACGCGATGTTTGAAGAGACCCGAGACCGGTTGATGATGCACGCGAAGGATTTGAAAAACATCATGAAATGGTGAGTGTGTAAATTAGCTTCTTTCTCTTTATCATTCTAGGAAAATGTATTATCCAAAAGACCGGTCCGATGACAGCGTTACTGTAGTTAAAGCTAAAGTAGTCTTGTAGGCCTAACTTACAGATCGACGTTTTTTCTCCTGCCGGTTCACAGAAGCTATAATGCTAATATTTAAATCCGTGTTTCTTTTGGTTCACAGTTAAGATAAGTTCAGCAAGTGTGTTTCTGCATGTTCAGTTTAGCTGTAATGTTAGCATTTCATTACCCTTAGCTTCAGTCGTTTAAAATCAGCACGTGTGCATGAATTAGCCTTTTGTTAAAGCTAGTTTGTCTCTTAGATATATATTCGTAACTATTATTATTTATAATAACTGCAACTGAGTTGTTGAGCTTAAAGTGATGTGCATATGATAAAAGTTACTGTTAGTCTTGAAATGTAACACTTTTTTTCTCTGCTTTAGGTGTTCATGGAGTTCTACAGGATTGTGGGCAAGAATCTCAAGCAATCATCTAATTGAGATATTTCAGTCTTAAGCGGGAATGTTGGGCAGCTGTTGACAGCCTTCACAACAAATCAAGGTTAGTCCATTTCTACTATAGACTTGCATTGCATTGTTTTTCACAGCTTAAGTCATGAAAATGTATAGAAAAAGTTTACAATATTGGTTGTATAATACAATCAAAATTGTGCCTGACTGGTTCTGCTTGCTTGTGATCATTTCTTTCATTTTATTCATTACGGATTCATTTTACTCCCCAACAGACTAAAGAGCCAACTGATACTAGGTTTCTGGTGCTCAGAGGGCTCCCTTTTGCCCTTTGCGACAACCCTACAGATTTCTACAAAGTATGCTTTGTAAGTAACCACTGTTTTCTCTCAGAATATCTAACAGGACATAAAACAATCATTTCTTTAGACCCTTTAGAATTAATTTCTGAAATACAATTTTAAGGATAGTTGACCCAAAATAGAAATTTTAAAGTAATATTTAAACTTTAAAGAAGATTTTTAGCTGAAACTGAGGTCCTTAGTAATTGATATAAAGCAATCAATGGAAATCGTCATTTCTGATTCAAATTCAAACATGCAAGTGTTTTTTTTTATTTTATTTTTTATACTCCAAGTGATGGTAGTCATTGACTTGCATTTCAATGAATTACCAAGGACCAGAGTTACAGCTAAAAATCTTTAATGTTCTACTGAAGAAAAACTTGTGTAAATAAACATTACAAAACTTGTGTAAAACACAAAAGAGAGAATTAAACATTTTTGGTTGACTATTAATTTAATTAACTCCAGCAGTTGTAACAAATTGCTTAACATTATTTATGGTTATATAATGAGAAATTTCATGATTGTGCTCTTTTGTTGTTAGGACTCTGATGACGATTACTCATTCCACCACCTGGACATTGGAATCATCCTCATTGAGCATGAAGGTGATGTGCTCTCATCCTCTCTCCATCTCAATCCAGCCTCACTGAACCAGCATCAAGCCCACTGAGTTTAAATGACTTGATGAAACAGCTGATCTCTGGTCAGTTGTCCGATCTTTGCCAGCAACTTCAGCGCAGATTGGAGGCGGATATGCGCTACGCCCTTACACACCGTCAGTGTATTAGAGCTGATGGAACTGAGCCAGAAGGACACTCTTTTTTGTTACTTTAACAAGCACTGCCTATGTGTTTGTTGCTTTTAATATAATTGCACATTTGTTCATTTTTTCATTGTTTTCCTTTTTCTTTATTTGCTTTTTTTGTACAGTTTCATATTCTATAATTGTTTTTCTTTTAATTTTTTTATTGCTTTGGAAACTGTTTTGTTTGATTAAACCATTTGTACAGTTTCATATATTATATATTTTCACATTGCTTAAAAGTGTTGGTTTCATTTTAATAAAACTCATTTAAAAAAAATCTATTCTCATTTTTTGAGGGTGTGGGGAATGGTTAGGGTCTATCTACATAGCTGGCCAATAACCAATCAAGTCACTTAAGCTATGAGGGATTAAGTTGGGATGAATAAAATGTGTGACCAATCAAATAATATCAACAGGAAAGTGACTGGGTAATGCACCAATAGTTGCCAGGGATTTGGATGTTTTATTTTTAAACAACCAATCAATGTTGAGATAAAAAAAACAATAGGGGACAGAGTTGTGCAAAGGTGTGGCTCTTGAGGTGTGAAAATGTCTCCCTGACAAAATCTTTGAGTGGATTAAGTGTCATGGCAACAAAAGGATGTACCATGGTAGGATACCTCAGCAAGATACATCCGGATTGGTATCATTACGGAAGTATCCTAACTTGGTGGAATTTGATGTATACACTCAGTGGTACTACTAGATACTTCCGAAAATCAGTGGTGTATACAGGAGTTTCCTAGTATAGATAGGGTTGGGTACCGAAACCCGGTACCAATATGGCACCGGTACCTATGGAACCGGTATGTACTAGAACCGAATCAGAACGCAGATTTCGGTGCCTCATTTCGGTGCCATGCATGAGCGATCGATTAAAATATTTGTCCTTTGTTTCTCCGAAACGCACGTAAGAAGCATCACAGGCTACAACTACAAATATTTCAGCAAAATGTATATTTTAGTCAGAGTTATTGCGCTCCTATGTCATTGTGCGCCGTCTGTTTGGCGCGCACGCGCACGGCGGCGCTCATTCTAAATGAAGTCTGTGAAGTTTAGCAGAGAATCGCAAAGCAGAAGCTCACGCACTTCTGACAGCAAAATGGAAATATTTCCATGGCATTCTAACATTTACAGATGGAGAATATACCTGTGAATTGTAAGTTATGCATTACGGAAAACAGCAAACACATTAAACAGCGCGAGAAGCATCTGTCAGCGGCACACGCAGCCTTTCTGTCAGAGCATCTGTGAGCGCGAGCCGCTTTAAACTGAAACTATAAACTATAGGCTACTGTATCTTACGAGTTTTTTTTATAGCCCTTCATATAAAGCTTGTCACATGTTTAGAACAAATTGTATTATGCACTTTCTCCGCAGCAGTTCAGTCTGTGTCCTCCCTAGATATTTTATCAGATGCGCTCGTATCAAACTGTATATCAATATTATATATATATTATAATAGTATATTAACTGTATTGCTTCATAATAACGTATTGATTATAAAGAATATATCAATATATCGTACAAACTCTATATACCGCCCAGCCCTAGCTTTAATTAAAATGCCTAAAGCTAAAATTCTCTTGTATTAGCGTTTTTAAACCCGTTTAAACCAACAAAATAGAACATTATAACGTTTTTAGTCCACAACACCAGTTAAATGCTTCCTTTTGTGATCTGATAGCTTCTTGTCACAGAATGAGGCAGAAAATATGTTCCATAGGCTACTAATGCATTGATTAGCAATGGATTTTAAATATACTTAATTATTATGAAAATACCAGAGATGGCTTGAATAACACAGACAAACTATATATTGTCGTAGTCGAGTGTTTAATGTATTTGTTTTATCATTCAAAACATTTTTATCTTCTGTTTACTCAGTTACAGGAATAGCAATGCCTTTGTCCATATTGGGGATTTCCTGGAGCTTCATTAGTTCCATATACTGTATGTGTGTGTGTGTGTGTGTGTGTGTGTGTGTGTATATATAAATATAACAAGTATCGGTTCAGGCACCGTTTAGGCACCGGCACCGTTTTAAAAGTATCGATTTGGCACCGGTATCGAAAAAACCCAAACGATACCCAACCCTAAGTATAGATACACCTATTTTCATGCAGTGCTGCTTACTCTTACTCTATAGGCCACAGAAGATTATTGCTGTTGTGAAGCTTGTAGAATATCAGAGACTGAATCAGACAAATTTCAGATGCGATAAGAACATTGAAACCTGAGGAGCTAACATTCCAGAGAGAGAGAGACCAAGGAAACGTTGTAAATCAGATTCCTAGCTCAGCCCGTCCGAAGCAAGCTACTAACCAACTCTTTCACAGAACAGCCTGCAACATTGAGACAAAAGAACACTTATTGATAATTCCAATTCAGGAAAAAGACTGTCAAATTTGGGCCAAGTATTCAAGACTGATGGTCAAAAAAAACAAACCACATGAACGTCACATGGGTTCCACGCTGGAAAACCACAAGCTACAGACTTGCTTAGATTGACCACCCCCACATAGAAGACAGACCAGACACCTTTTTGTTCTACACAGAACTCCACAGAGACTGCCTCTTCCAAATGTACCAAAAATCATCTTAAAAGGACTTATGAATCTTTATGAATAACTCCATACCGTGTATGCAACCCACACAATTGACTATCATGTTAATCACATAGTGTGTATGTCCTGCTTTTAATACGTATTGAATAGCTTAAGCCTTAGGGGTTAATATTCATGTTTAGTATGTATGAGTTTGAAAAAACATGCTTCAAATGTTTCTTCCAATCAATTCTTTGTCAAATGTATCATAGTCTTGTTATAGAAATCATGTCCAAAATTATACTTTACAAGAGCGGAAAAATTCGGACCAGATAACATAACATGATTTATGATTGGGGGCAGAAACAAAGCAACCCCCTTAGCTAAGATCATTTCTAATTGGTTAACACACCAGATGGGATGGTCCGAAAGCAGAGTTTAAAACCTCAGGACACCATCAAACTTGCTCTCTTTGTCCTCTCTAAAACTCTCTTCTCTTTTGCCACCGCGTTTTTACGCTGCTCTTTGAGCACCATGTGCTCTGGCGTGCACGACAGCTAACACCAAGATGAGAAGAAAAGCCACCTCATCTCTTTACATCCTTTTATTTTAATTTATTTTCTTTCCGTTGAGTGTCATGTTCAAAAGTTAAGTTTGCCGCAAAGTCCAGCTCCGACTGCACCCGCTTCAAACTTCAACTAGCAACGGACTCAGACCATTCGTCAGCCAACGCCCAAGACGTCACTACGAAAGACCACTGAACTGTCAGCCAACCAGCAAACTCGGGAAACCCCCTTTCCTGCCACGGCGAGAACAGAAGGGAATCCCTGCCTTAAAAAAAGGCAACAGCAAGTAACCTCCAGTTTTTACTGAATTGGTGCATTTAATAAATTTTAGCCTCATTGAGAAACTAAATGCGAGGTTTAAATAAGTGATTGATGGTTGTTCAGGTCTATGCAATCACACATATTGCTATAAACTTGGGATTTCACATTTTCATTCTCTTAAACTCATCATTCCTTACCTTCTTCTGCAACGTGCGAATGTGTGAATGTGTGTGTTCATGTGATAGATTAGTTTCATGTTTTAGATTGATCAAATAAAGCCTTGTTTATATTGAAAAGAGAAGTATTTTGTGTTTTGTGATCACAAGTTAATGTCTTAATCTGCCGATTTGTGCTACTGTGCTATTTTGGATTTTAATATCCAGTGCAGAGTTTGTTATACGGCTTGTTCAGTGAATTGTCGTGAAACAGTGAGTCTGTTCAAATTCCCTATAAAATCATTAATGATTCCCTTTGAGCTAAATTTACCTGCTTATGTTATATTATATATTAACATCTTTACAAGCTCCTTCCAGTTTGAATTATCATGTGGACTTTTAGATGTCCTCTTTGAGAGCAGCCCTTTCCACACTGTTGGCAAGTGAAAGGCTTCTATGGCGGCGGCGCGCACAGCAGACGCAGCGGCTTCTCTCTCTCCCGACAGAACGGTGTTTTCCTGTTTTTTGTCCTGTAAGTCGCAATGTTTTTGTACATCTTCGTCTCATCTACCTGTCTTTAAGCACGCATACAGTCGTGAGTTTCTGCTCGATGTCGGCAGAACCACATTTTTAGAGTTAAACTCCGTGCACGCCGAAGAGCTGTGGGACCTCGGTCTGCTCCGGAGGCCTACACAATCACCGACCCCCACTACTGCATCTCACCCACAGCGGAGGCACTACAAGCGGTGTGAGAGGAAGCAGAAGAGGGGTAAGCGCGGAGGCATCCGAGCTAGGCTAGTGACTAACCCACACAAGCCAGCTATCCCCACCATCGTACTGGCAAACGTATGCTCTTTGGACAATAAACTGGACAACATCCGACTACTCCGCTCTACTCAGAGGACTGTAAGAGACTGTTGTGTTTTTGTGTTTACGGAAACATGGCTTAACAACAGCGTACTGGACTGCACCATTCAGCTCGACCAGCTAACATGCTATCGAGCAGACAGAGCTCTCGTCGCGGGAGGTAAGATCCGCGGAGGCGGGCTCTGTGTTTATATCAATGATGCATGGTGCCGCGACGCTGTTGTGGTCTGCAAACACTGCTCACCCCTGGTGGAGTTTGATTATTAAGTGCCGGCCGTTCTATCTACCAAGGGAATATACAGCCATACTGCTCGTTGCTGTATACATCCCTCCCAGCTCCAACAACAACAGGAGTGAGGCAATAAATGATCTGTACCAGCACATCAGTGAGCAGCAGACAGCCCACCCAGATGCTTTTCTCATCTTGGCTGGGGATTTCAACCACGCAGACTTAAGGAGTGTGTTCCCTCATCATCTCAGTCGACCCCTACCCCACCACCATGCACTGCCGGTGGAGGATGCCGCCGGTGCGTTGGTGGTTTCTCGCGCCGGGGCAGGATGCTCGGGTGGGCGCCGACCCACTCTCGGCGGTCGCTTGGCGGGGCCTGGCCCTACTGGCCTTGCTGGGCCCCGATTGGGGGGTGGGGGGCCTTTGGATCTCCGGACCCAGGGCCCGGTCTGCCCTGGTGTGGTCGGCTGCCGGTGGAGCCTGCGGGCTTGCCGCCTCGGCACCCTGGGGCGTCTACACTGTGACTGTCGGAGGTCCCACCTTCGGGCTCTCCTCTGCCCTTTTCTGGGTGGAGGCAGCGGTTGTCCCTGCGGTGGTTCTCCTGGGGGTCCCGTGCCCTGGGGGGCCCCCGGATGTTTGGGGCCCGGGTCTTTTCCGCGCCTGATTCATGCCTTGCGGGATGGGACTGTTGTGCCCCACACACACACTATTAAACATTTACATGGAGGAACCTTATGAACACAAGCGCGCTCACACACACAGGTGTACACTCAAGCAGTCACATTGGTGTAAAAACAGGTGCTCACAGACACGCATTGTCTTGATCTGCTGTTGCTTCAAAACTTATTTTGTAATATTAGTTATGTGTTCTGCTCAATAACATTTAACATTTAGAATTTATTGTGATTCATACAGATGTTGGTTGTTGCTGCAGTCTCTATGATGTTGTGTCTTCTGTTGTTTTCTCTTTTTGTCAGCAGGTATCGAAGCAAATTGTCTGTTTTTTTTTTGTTGTTTTTTTCTCTTTTTACTCTCTCTCTCTTGTTTTCTCTGTCCCCCGGTCTTGTCTGTCATAGTGTGGTTAAATAAAAGGGTATATAAAATTAAATTAATTAATTAAAAAAAAAAAAAAAAAAAAAAGGCTGTGAATGATGATAATATAGCTACACATACGTACTGTCATGTGTTATCTGTGTTACTGACAGGCCGGGAAGAAAAAAAAAAAAAAAAAAAGGAGTGTGTTCCCAAAAATTCACCAACACATAGACTTTCCAACAAGGGGAAAAAATACCCTGGACTTTGTTTACACCACCCAGAGAGGAGCTTACAAGGCCCTCCCCTTCCCCCACCTCGGAGCCTCAGACCACATCACTGTCATGCTAATGCCTGCATACAGACCGCTCATTAAAGCCATCAAACCGGTACACAAACAGATACAAGTGTGGCCTGAAGGGTCGTCAGAGGCACTTCAAGACTGTTTTGACACCACTGACTGGGATATTTTTAAGCAGGCTGCCACATACAACAACACCACAGACCTCCAAGAGTACACAGAGACTGTCACTGCCTACATCACCAAGTGTATTGATGATGTAACGGTCACAAAGACTATCACTGTCCGGGCCAACCAGAAGCCGTGGCTGACAGGGGAGGTCTACAGACTTCTGAAGGCTCGGAACGCTGCCTTTAGAGCTGGAGATGTGGAGGGCCTGAAGACAGCTAGGGCCAACCTATCCTGCGGCATCAGAGAGGCCAAGAGACAGTACTCCAGGAGGATAGCCCATCGTTTCAGCGGCAGCAGAGACACTCAGAGCCTGTGGCAGGGGATTCAGACCATTACAGACTACAATCCCCCACCACAGACCTGTGGCAGCACCATCCCCCTGCTGAACGAGCTGAATGCCGCCTTTGCTCGCTTTGAGGCACAAAACAGCACCACTGCACAGAAGACTCCACCTCCTCCTGGTGACCAGGTGATGATGCTGTCCCCGAACAGCTTGAGGAGATCCTTCAGCAGGATCAATGCATGCAAAGCTCCAGGTCCTGACAACATCCCTGGGCATGTACTAGAGCTGCACGATTCTGGATAAATTGAGAATCACGATTTTTTTTTCTCAAATAGAGATCACGATTCTCCCACGATTCTGAACTAAACAAAATAATGTGTGACAAAATATGAATTGCTGCAGTCTATTTAAAAGTGTTTAATTTAAATGAATTATTAAACATTTTAATATATAATACAGTATGGCCAGGTTTCACAGACGGGGCTTAGACTAAGCCAGGATTAGATCATAGTTCAATTAAGACATTTAAGCAATTTTTAGAAACATGCTTAGAAAAAAACATTACTGGTGTGCATCTTGAGACAAAAAGGCACTGATATATTTTAAGATCAGTCAATGCGAGTTTCTTTCAATTGAAACAGCTCAGATTTACATTTTTGTCTAGGACTAGGCTTAAGCCTTGTCTGTGAAACCCGGGGTATATGTATTTAAAATATAGTGTATTTAATACACCAACTTTTAGAATTAAAATGATGAAAAAATGGTTTGTATTAATGATTCAATGACTCACTCATACCTCACTTGTTTCATTAATGGATGAATCAGTGTTTTTGAACGAATCTCGAATGAATGATTCAATAACAAATACATTTTTTAACAGTAACTTGTCGCCACCTAGTGGCGAAATGATGCAATCAACACAAACGTTACTTGAAGCGCCAGTTGCTTTCAAAAGATGAGTGGCTCTATTTTGATCGCTACCATAGACATCAATGTTTGTAGCCGAACTATAAACTTTTATCCCAGTATTTCTATGAATGACTGTAAGACAGAAATAATGCTGTGTAGTTGAAAAGACTTTGTGAAGCTTTTTCTTACC
This sequence comes from Schizothorax lantsangensis, assembly GCA_027422415.1. Classification (NCBI taxonomy): domain Eukaryota; kingdom Metazoa; phylum Chordata; class Actinopteri; order Cypriniformes; family Cyprinidae; genus Schizothorax; species Schizothorax lantsangensis. Next base: position 53,729 of record JAPDDO010000344.1, on the reverse strand, counting down.
TAAACATGTTAACTGTCTGCTCTCTGGATCAGCTGCAGCGCAAATGCAGATTCGAATGTTCCGGTATGATTTTTTCAAAGTTTTAATAGACACGGGCGAATCGTTGTCATTCAGAAATTAGATCGTGTGGGTATTTGAATCGAGATCGCGATCTTTTAACGATTAATCGTGCAGCTCTAGCATGTACCGAGAGACTGTGCAGTGGAACTCACTGATGTCTTCACAGACATTTTCAACATCTCACTGAGTCAGGCTGTTGTCCCCACATGCTTCAAAGCTACCACCAACATTCCAGTCCCGAAGAAGTCATCTCCATCCTGCTTCAATGACTACCGTCCAGTAGCACTCACTCCTATTCTCATGAAGTGCTTTGAACGGCTAGTCATGCAACACTTTAAGTCTGTCCCCCCCCCCTCCCTGGACCCCTTCCAGTTTGCATATAGGTCCAACCGCTCGACCGATGATGCCATCGCCACTGCCCTCCACCCAGCCCTCACACATCTGGACAAAAAAGACACGCATGTCAGATTGCTGTTCATAGACTTCAGTTCAGCATTCAACACAATCATCCCTCAACAGCTCATTCATAAATTGGTCCAGCTGGGGCTCAATACGTCGCTGTGCAACTGGCTGTTGGACTTTCTGACCGGGAGACCTCAGGCAGTACGGGTCAGCAGTAACACATCCAGCACCATCACACTGAACACAGGGGCCCCCCCAAGGATGTGTGCTGAGCCCCCTCCTCTTCACTCTGCTGACCCACGACTGCACACCATCACACAACTCCAACCGCTTCATTAAATTTGCGGATAACATGACTGTGGTGGGTCTCATCAGCAACAGAGATGAGACAACTACAGGAGCGAGGTGAGCCGCCTGGCCAGATGGTGCAGTGACAACAATCTCTCTCTGAATGTGGAGAAGACGAAGGAGATTGTTGTTGATTTCAGGAGAGTGCACACTCAGCATGCTCCTCTGACCATCAACGGTGCGATTGTGGAGAGAGTGAGCAGCACCAAGTTCCTGGGTGTACACATCACAGAGGACCTCTCCTGGACTAACAACACTGCAGCACTGGCCAAGAAAGCACAGCAGCGTCTCTACTTCCTCCGCAAACTCAGAAGAGCCAGAGCCCCAGCCCCCATCATGTGCACCTTCTACAGAGGCACCATCGAGAGCATTCTGACTAGCTGCATCACTGTGTGGTATGGCACCTGCAACGCGTCCTGCCGCAAGTCCCTTCAACGGATAGTGAGAGCAGCTGAGAAGATCGTTGGTGTCTCTCTTGTTAAATTCAAATAAAACACAACGTTTATTCAGTTAACACACTTTATTCCCTCCATTGCATCCACCTTCTCCTCAGCAACACCGTTCTACACTCACTTCCTTCAGAACCCCGCCCCTCACACAGCGCGCGCTCACCTTTGAACCAGCGCATGCGCTAACCTCATTTTTAACCCGAAGGAACCTTATTTCAAGCGAACAGGGTAGGGAGGAAATAACATGTTAACAATCTCCCTATACTTTAAACATAAAAAAAACAAAGAAAATATAAATACAAAAAAAACATTGTTTTTGTACCAATTCACCATTTCATCGTGTTTAGCTGCATCAAATGAAATGTCTTTTGTTATGAGTACATCATTCTCTCTATCAGTTGATTCAATGCGAAGATTATCAACACATGACATATCCACTGGCTCTTTTTGCCCATCACTGCCATCATGTTCAATATGTTGCAGGTTAAACCAGTTTTTATATTTTCCAGAGGCTTTGCCTGCTCTTCCTAACACCTTGGCTCTCTGTATACCACCATCCTGTTTCATAAATGTTACAGTCTGTCCTGTTTTTAACTTTACACCAGCAGAAGAGACAGGATTACCACACACATCATAATCTGTTTCAGTTTGTGTCATTCTAGGATAAACCACTTCTCCTGTATTCAACTCCCTGTCACTGATGTTTTCTTGATCGCTGTCTGTGTTTTCTTCACTATCTGAGCCATCTGCTATATTGTTTAAGCTACCTTTTTCACTTACTTTTTGGCTGTTGTCTTGTTCATTTTGCTTATCTTGAGACTTCTGATCCTGTGTGTTTGTTTTACAGAGCCTGGATTGATGTACTCTAACAAGAGTCCCCCCCATGTCTTACAAATACAACAGCTCCATCTTGACCAATAACTACCCCCGGTCCCTTCCACTCAGGACAGTCTGCTTTTTTGTAATATACCTTGTCACCTGTCACATACATGTCATCTGTGGGCCTAAGCTGCCTACGAAGTGCCCTTCTTATCCACTCAGAAGACTCTGCTTCTGTGAATGCTTTCCTAGAAGCATGTAAAGCAGAAATGTGTTCTCCTATCTAGCACTCACAGTGGTACCTTCTAGAGCAGGCAATTTATCAACTAATACAGAAGGAAGGTTAGGATTCTGTCCAAACACTAATTTGTATGGACTGTAGCCATGAACATTCAACATACTGTTCTTGGCCATGAGGGCCCAGTCAAGGGCAGTGTGCCAGTCACATCCATTCTTGTTTGACCTTCAGGATGATCTCGGTGAGTGTTTGGTTATGTCTCTCAAGTAGTCCGTTGCTCCAGGGACTGTAACCAGCTGTTGTTCTTGTCTCGATGTTAAAGTTTTCAGCCATGTCTCTGATCTCTTGGTTGTTGAATTCCCCTCCATTATCACTGTACAGCTTCTGGGGGGCGCCATGGACACTAGTCCAAGTGTGAATGAAGGAGTTGACAATCTCAGATGACTTCTTTGTTTTCACAATGTTTCCGGCACTGAAACGTGTAAAGTGGTCGATGATGTGAAGATACCATACACTTGGTTCCAACTCGTGCAGATCCACCGCCACTGTCTCGTTATATTCTGAAGCCATGGGCAGCCCCACAGCAGGCTTTGGCTTTGTCCTCTTGTACTTCTGGCATATTTCACAGTCATATACTATTTGTTGTAGAATAGTAAAGCAATCTTTGCCCTTATTTCCTGAACTTTGAATGAGTCTCTGTAGCCTGTCTGCCGACGCGTGGCCAAACTGTTTATGGAGCTTCAGAAGGACTTTGCGTTTCTCATCTGGAGACATATTCTCTGTCACTGTTAGAACATCCTCTTCAGTTTGATCTTTTTTGGTGTCTTTGTCTCTGATATCAACACAATAATGTCCAGAACTAGTAAATTCAAGTGGAATAGATTGTTTGAACATCACTGCACTGTCCTTTTCCATGTCCAAAATGGTCCCTGCTTTCTTCAGTGACGTTTTACTCAGCAGGAGTGGAATGTCAACCTTGACAACTTCTGTTTCAATTAGGCATTTTGTCAGTCCTATTTTAGCTGGTAATTTCACATTTCTTGTGGAATATACCAAATTCCCATCTCCGAACCGAAATGGTCTGCAACTGTGAGTTTCTGTTTGCATCAACTGGTTCAATTGATCTTGAGTGAGGTCATCAATATAGTTTTCCAGCCATTTCTCCCCACACACAGTACGGGTACAGGCAGTGTCAATAATCGCTGATCCCAATGATTCAGTCATGAATATCTCTGCATCTGACATTGAGGCCTTTGTAAACAATGTGATGTTACATTCCTCAATATTTGCATCATCAGTTATTCTTACTTGTTCAGTTTTCTTGTGTGGACAGTTTTTAGCCCAGTGAAATGTGCACTGGCAAATAGCACATCTGGATCTTTTACCGTATTTATCCAGTGGATTAGTCCCTGGTAATGGCTGCTTTAGTTGTCCACTTTGAAACGTTACGTTTCATTTTCCTCTTCCTTGTGGTCTTTGTTCGGTGAAAAACAGCACGTCCTGGTTCACTTGTATTCCGCTTGACGAGCCTGTCGATTTTCCTCCGAAAATCCGTTTTAGAGCCGACTTCATGGATGAAAACTTCAACTCTGTGCAGGCCGTCAGTGCTAGCTGTCTGTTTTTTTCGTCGAGGCAAGCCGTGTCCAGTAGCTTAAAAGCCAGCACAGCGTCAGGAAGCGTCATATTATACTTTTTCATCCGGTTGTATCGCTGTTCGAAATCAATTATGTAGTCGGCCATGGAAACCGAACTATTCTTCGTTATTCCGTCAAAATAAGAATAGGCTTCATATGCGCGATCCTTTTCCTCTTTTAGGAACACATCATCCAACTTAGCCATCAGCGTTGCCATACCATTATCAGTCTAAATCCTCCGCAGGTATTTCCATCGTCGTTTCACGGGCTCTCCCCTCAAGCCCAAAGGCAACAGCGAGAGCTTGTTTCTTTCTGTCGAGTTCAGTAACCCGCGTCCAGATATTAACTTAATTTTTCCAACACTCGTATTGCCTGGCTTCATCAAACTTCGGCGGAACTTTATAACTAGATGCCATCCTTCAACCATCCTCTGCTACCATGTTAAATTCAAATAAAACACGACGTTTATTCAGTTAACACACTTTATTCCCTCCATTGCATCCACCTTCTCCTCAGCAACACCGTTCTACACTCACTTCCTTCAGAACCCCGCCCCTCACACAGCGCGCGCTCACCTTTGAACCAGCGCATGCGCTAACCTCATTTTTAACCCGAAGGAACCTTATTTCAAGCGAACAGGGTAGGGAGGAAATAACATGTTAACATCTCTCCCCTCCCTCCAGGACATCTACAGCACCCGTCTCACCTGCAAAGCCCTCTGCATTGCAGGTGATCCCACCCACCCGACACACAGCTTCTTCAGTCTGCTACCATCAGGGAGGAGACTGCGGAGTCTCCAGGCCAGGACCAACAGACTGAAGGACAGCTTCATCCATCAGGCTGTCAGGAAGCTGAACTCCCTCCCGTCCTTGCCCCCCCCTCCCCCTACCCCTACCCCTACCCCTACCCCAACCCCATGCACCACTGAACTTCTATCCAGTGTGAATTCTTATGTGGACTTTAAGCCTTTCATTTTGTGTGAAACTCTTTCCACACTGTTGGCATGTGTATGGCTTTTCTCCAGTGTGAACTCTCATGTGGATTTTAGGACTCCCTTTTTCAGTGAAACTCTTTCCACATGCATTCATGAGTTCATGCATAAGGCTTCTCTCCAGTGTGAATTCGTACAGTAGGTGGCCAACCAAAGTGTGCTTTTTACCACTGTAGGCACCGCCGCTGCCGCGTCTGCAAAGTGTATTTGCAGCTTTTGACCGCTTAGTGGCGTTTTAACCACAAGTTATCACAGTTACTGTACCATCTCAGTGTGGTACAGTAACGCCACAAATCAGGACTGCAAGGCCCTGCAGAGAGTCGTGCGCTTAGCTGAGCGCATCTCTGGGTCTGCCCTCCCCTCTCTGCAGGACATCTACCTCAAACGCTGCAGAAGCAGAGCTGCAAAAATAATCAAGGACTCATATCACCCCGGTAACCGTCTTTTCATCACACTTCCTTCGGGCAAGCGCTTCAGAAGTGTGATGGCAAAAACTGAGAGACTGAGAAGGAGCTTCTATCCTCAGGTCATCAGGCTCCTAAACTCAGTCTCATAAACATCTACAGGACTCATTTAATTAACTGCGACACCCATCATTCTCCATCATCCGCATTGCTGCTATGTGTACATACCCGGTTCATCCTGTTTGCACATTCATCTTGCACATCCCTGGTTATATTAATATTTATTAAACCCTCAGTTGACTGTATTGCACATTTTAGTTCATTGCACATTTTACTCCTTATTTTATTTCTTGTTTGTACTACTATTATTATTATTATTACTTTTATTTTTATCTTATTCCTACCTATATTTATAGATATGCTCCTGTGTTATGTATAATCTTTTATTTTTTATTTTTATTTTTTGCACTGTCCATTGAGCGGACCCGTCCTGATCTACATTTCACTACTGATTATACCCTGTATGATTGTGTATGTGACAAATAAACAAGAACCTTGAACCTTGAACCTTGAAGTTATCAAATGAACGCATCAAAGAACATTTTTGCAAATAGCCGTCAGCTTTACCTCGCCGATGTGTTACATTTGACGGCTGCAGTTGGCAGAAAATGAAAGAAAGACACTGTAGTTCAAATATTTAATATTCACAGATGCAAATTTAGTAGTTATGAAGTTGTGCATTTCTTAGAACGATTTCAAGCAGGATAAATGTCAAGCCTTTGAGCCTGTGCTTATATTTACTCTAAGCTACACACATAGTATTACACCATATTTTAGATTTGAAACATAACATGTGTGCAGTACTATTTATATAATATGAATCCTGTTATATTATTCTATAAAGAAATTATGGTTTACTTTGCATCTGAGCTTTAAAAGTGGTAGCCTATTTCAGTAAGCTAGGCTATACTATGCAAAATGTAAATATTCTCACATTACTTAATATTTGTCACAAGTACATTTTTAGTTTACAGTATATTTTAAAATTCCTTTAACAAAACAGCATGCATTTTTGTCACGCACATGCATTGTAATGCTATTGGTTACCTTACCTGTCCTTTATTTTGACAGAACTACTTGAGGAAAATATATCTGTTCACCGATCAAGAAATTGTTGAGTGTTTTATGAATTATTTCCTTTATTTTAGCAAAACATGAGGAACTGTATAATTTTGCTACCATTATTTAGGCCTAATTAAAACAAACAAATAAATTAAGCCTGGCCACAGTTTAGCTAAATCATTGAAACTGAAAAGAAGGGACGGACTAATAAAATGTCCTCACGTTTAAATTCAAGTTCTCTCATTATAATCAACAAAATGCACACGATGTAAAAGAGCTTCATTTATTGACAACTTCAGTGATTTTAAAGGGAGCCTTCTTTACTCACTTTCATACAATTTGAGTAAAACAAACAAAAAATTGCAACCTCATTAAATGCAGGATCGTGTCCTATTCGTTACAATATCAGTGCAAGATTTGCTGAGTGCGACGCACAAGAGATGCTACATCATTTAGCCTATTCTTATTATTCTTTGCAATCTTATTCACGGTCTATAGCATTTTATAATTATTTGTACATTTAACTTAACCTGCTTTGTACCTTTATTATTTAATAACTGGATCAAATGAGTGAGTCAAGCTTTGAGAAAGAAACCAACCTGTTTGTTCCTCAGTCTCTTCTTGTTTCAGACTAAATACTGCTTCAATCCTGAAGTCTTCACTCTCCTCTTTAATAATCTCCATCTTTATAACAGTGTGTCACGTGGATCTCAGTCGCTTCAGCAGGAGTTTTTCTGTGTGTTTAAGATGAAGAGAACAATGAACAGAGCAAAATAAACCCAAACTAAATCTCTCCATCAGCTCACTAGTTCAGTAGTCAGCACACTAGTTCAGTAGTCAGCACACTAGTTCAGTAGTCAGCGCACTAGTTCAGTAGTCAGCGCACTAGTTCAGTAGTCAGCACACTAGTTCAGTAGTCAGCGCACTAGTTCAGTAGTCAGCGCACTAGTTCAGTAGTCAGCGCACTAGTTCAGTAGTCAGCGCACTAGTTCAGTAGTCAGCGCACTAGTTCAGTAGTCAGCGCACTAGTTCAGTAGTCAGCACACTAGTTCAGTAGTCAGCACACTAGTTCAGTAGTCAGCACACTAGTTCAGTAGTCAGCACACTAGTAAGGGAGTGAGAGTTAAATCATCTGATTAGACAAAAACACTCAAAACTAGCGCTGCAAATTCATAAAAGAGCACAAGTTTCACGTTTAGTTGTGATGTATGTACAATAAATCAGAAAGTGTAGATTATATACAATAAATCACACTAGCATGAGAACATTTTCAGCTGGTTTGTAACAGTTGTGTTTGTGTTTGTTGTTCTCGCTGCATTTACACAGTTTAGACCAGCAGGGGTCCGTTCTTCGTACGTCGCTTAATATATCTGAGATGATGTGAAAGATTCCAGATCTTCTAATCCTGATAACTGATCTCTGGCTAATTTGGTTCTTCAAACGAATTTGCGTATTAGATTAAAATATCTGGATTAAGTTGTCTAAGATTACTGCGCATTCTCGTGTTCCCCGAAAAGGTCAGATATATCGATACTCGAAACCACGATCAGCAATGCAGTGATTGGCTGACGGCACGACAGCAACGTAATGACATCATATCCAGTGTTGGGGAAAGTTACTTTTAAAAGTAATGCATTACAATATTGCGTTACTCCCTAAAAAAGTAACTAATTACGTTACTTAGTTACTTTTTATGGAAAGTAATGCGTTACGTTACTTTTGCATTACTTTTTAAATATGAGCAGTGCTTGATTGTTTTTAATACAAGAAGTTGTAATTATAGCAAATGTAAAGCCCTTTCACACCAAAAAGTGTAATGAATAAACGTCAGGCTGAAGGAAGAGTAAATTCACGTCTGTACAGTAGAGCGCAGGAGAAGTTCAACACTCTTCAGCAATAACAAAAACAATGAAGCACAATTGTTAGTTTATCTAAAGTCATTTTTGGTTATTAGTATGATTGAACTGGATTATCAAAGGTCAGCAGCAAAGACATTGGTTAATAAAATGGGATTAGATACATTTGTGTTGTTTAACATATTTAATTATTGCAGGTTTGTGTCATATTCCGTGTTTGCATTTCACTGTTTTAATTCATTTTGATGAATACTAAATCTGTTTTTTGCGAGTGGGATGAATTAATGCACATTCACATTTAGTCTAGAACTACAGTAACAGCATGTTCAGACAGCGCACTGTCAGTCAATAAATGTGACCCTGGAGCACAAAACCAGTCATAAGTAGCACGGGTATATTTGTAGCAATAGCCAAAAATTAGGTAATTATCCAAAATTATCCATTTTTCTTTAATGCCAAAAATCATTAGGATATTAAGTAAAGATCATGTTCCATGAAGATATTTTGTAAATTTCTTACTGTAAATATATCAAAACTTAATTTTTGATTAGAAATATGCTTTGCTAAGAACTTAATTTGAACAACTTTAAAGATGATTTTCTCAATATTTAGATTTTTTTTCTCCCTCAGATTCCAGATTTACAAATATTGTCCTATCATAACAAACCATACATCAATGAAAGATTATTTATTCATTTTCCTTTATTTATAGCTTTCAGATGATGAATAAATCTCAATTTCAAAAAATGACACTTAAGACTGGTTTTGTGGTCCAGGGTCACAAATGGGAAAAAAGTAACTGGCGTTACTTGTAATGCGTTACCCTAAACACTGATCATATCATTAAAATAGACACCTGATGAAAAAGTTGACAAATTTCTGGACCTTTATAAGGAAACAGCCACGCGAACAAAACTAAATATATAGATATAAATAGATAAATGAGATGTAAATAGATAAATTAAATGTGCACTGTTTTTAATTTATTTGTAATTTTTTTTTACATGGTTCCCAATTATTTATATTTATGACTTCTAGTATTTGTACAGGCTTTACATTTTTATTTCAATGTTGTAATTAGCAATTCATTTAATTTTATCTTTGAAGCAGATTTGTTACGTGACAGCATTAATTAAAGTTTCTTAGAGTTGTCTGCATCTCCTGCGCTCGATCAAGCCACATCCCATAATATCTGTCACCACTCAGATTAATGCACGGCTCAGATTAACTGTATAACATGTGTGTAAGACTCCAATACAATTATTATATGTTACATTCAATAGCAAATAATTAATCTTGCGTCGCTTAAAAACTATACAATAGACTGAACGGTTTCTATCAGTTTAAGCAGTTCAAATACTTAAAAACACAGACCTTTCTTGAGCCGAATCACAACAGACGCGGGAGCGCGCGCAGCCTTGTGACGTCACGCCGCCAGAGCAAAATAAAAGTCCTCTCTGCTCTTCAATAAAACATAAACATTGAGTTAATTGTGAGAAAATACAACTGTGATTTCCAGGCCTAAAACAATCCTCTCTGCCCTTCAATAAACCAGCTCAGTCACAATGAACAGCTTTCATACAGAGCCAGATTATAGCTGTTCAGAGAAACCCTGCAGCTGTACTGTATGATCAAACAGAAATATACATCTTATCATAACTATGTATTACTTATATAGCCTAATTATCAGTTATTAAATATAAATAATATACATTTAACCTAAAACAGATTTGTTAGACACACTCTCACCAGATTTAATCTTAACTGGACTTCAACTTAGTATATCATAACTGTCGTGATAAAATGAAACGTAACTTTTGAACACGTTTATAAGGCTGTTTGTGCTTTTTCGTGTACATGAGGTTGTTTTTTTGTAAATTTAGAAGAAGTAGTACTAAAGTTTTGGTGAATCATGATTTGTTTGTGTACGCATGAACATGAGATGCAGATTCTCTCACACAAGCAGGATGAACACAAAACCAGATTCTGCCACAGATGAATAAAATATGATCGGTACGTCACTATCAAGATTGTTTATTTGCAGCGGTTCAGCAGAGACGCCAGAAAACTGAAGTCTGCTCCAGAAGCTTAGTGTTTATCAGACAGATGCTCTGTAATCAAACATCAGTTCTTCATTATTATCATCACCATTCAGCATGAAGTGCCGCAATGCACAGTTGGAAGACAGATGTCTACTTCTTATAGAATAATATATAGTCTGTATAGGCTGCATTTACGCTGCAGGTCTTGATGCCTAATTCCTATTTGTTGACTAAATCTGATGTTTTTGATGGCCAGGTCTGAATGACAGGAAAGGATGTATATTTACAAATGACATGAAGTTGACCAGACAAAACATGAAATATTTTGTGTTCATATTGTCTGCAATGAAATACAAGTCAAAGTAAATTTAGAAATCACTACTTTCTTTTTTTATTTGCGTTTTCCATACTGTCCCAACTTTTTCTGATTTGGGGTTGTACAATTTATTCTACTTGCTTCAACCCACATACGGAAACCCAAAGTGCACCAACAGCACTACAGCTATCAAAAATCATCAATCATACAGTAATTATAAGTGTTGTGTATTGTGTTGTGTTGTGTTATATATCCTGGGAGGAGCTGAAAACAGGTAATCTACTTTTCCACTGTACTGCACCTCGACAGTTCAATGATGGTGACCTGACTCACTGCTGAGATGGCCATAAGCAATACTCTTTCATCAGGTACATTTTCATATGGGAATTTCTAAGCCAAATCATATCAGAAGCTCATCACATAATTACCCCATACTTTCAGCTGAGTTGTTCAGTAATCTCCATGACCCCACATAAATAACACTAGTAAATAATATAGCTTATATTCTTTAGTAAACTGTGGGAAAATTTATAAAGACTATGGTGGTTTTTAATTTCACTATAATTACTAAATTATACTATAGTATACTACAGTTTACTATTTGTATTAATGTCATGTAAGATATTTATGTTGTAATAACCCAGACAGCAACATAGTGTTGGCTCAGATGTGGCCCACATCTGGCCAGTGTGAAATCCATGCGGGTCAGATGTGGGCCGGATCCGGGCCGACACTGCTTGCTGTCTGGGAATAAAATAAGTAGGCTACCCTGTACATAGTGTAAAAATATGTTGCATCATATATTTTGTGTTATTACAATAAGGAAAATTGTTCTAAATCATAATATTGTTGCCTAACACAGTAGGATATAAATACCACATAATCCAAGAATAGTTACACATTGCTTAGGAAATACTAACAGTGTAAATACTTTAATTTTTAAAAATACTTTATTCCCCAAACGTTGCATATTGTTCCCTTATACCTATGAGTAGGTACTCTATTGTTACAAATAGGTACGCTGTAAATTCTGTTTAATTATGCGGTACATTGCGGGCTGTAATCTAAAGCGTTACCTCATTTTTAAATTGTGGTAATAAAAAAAAAGTATGGAAATCCAGAATTTTGGGTTATTTTTGTTCCTCCAATGAAACAGTAGAGTCACATTTATTTCAATAGAACTTTATAAAATACAGATCGATTCAAAACAGCTTCACTTTAATAAACAGGAAAATTACAGCATCAGTGTTGCTAAGTTCTTAAAGTATGAACAAATAAATTCATTTTTTATTTCACATATAAAGCAGATCTACAAAAGACAATGTAGTGCCATTATTAAAATCATTTTAAATAGTTTCAATAAAGCCATGTAAATTAATAAATACATGTAACAAAAATCCTTCACTTGCTCATGTAAAATAATTTCTGACTTCAGTGTGGCTTTACTGACATCTAGTGGTGAAATTGAGAAACTGACTGAAAACCTCAATGACTTCTATTACAGATGACAGTCGACAATAATAAGAAACAGTTTGACAATGTAGTTGATAAATCTGAATGACACTATATGAATTACATACATGACTATTAATTGAATGGATGTAATTAATAAAATGGATGTCGCTTTAAATGACAGCTGGAATGCACCACTTTCAAGCTTAATCGCCACAATTTCATTTTCATCGATTTTTCATTTGGATGCTAACCAGCCTTGAATCTCAGTTCTTGGTTTTTACAGCTTAAATTGGTTTTACAGTGCGTGTTACACCTGTAAGCAGATAATACGGTCAATTGGTTGCAATTGGTTCACGATTAACTATGGCTTGCGATACTTTTGGGAAAAGAGGCTTTGCATTTTGTATGTGTGCGTTCCAATGTCTGTTTTGTCATTGTGCATTATGTAGTGAAGCCCCCCAACACTACCCCCACAGCCAAGAAAATTAGATCCAGTCTCTACCAGATTCTGTCAGAAGATATGGAAGATATTTCGGCATCTTCTTCATGTGTTTGTGAGCAGTGTAGCTGTGACAGCTCTCTCCTGCTTATTGTGTTTAAAAATGTGGTGAAAGTGTGTTTAATACGAGTTCCCTGTCGATTCTCCACTTGTACTGCGTCTTGATAAAGACGCATATGGGAAAAAGCCTTTTTTTCTCCTGAACTGAAGTTTATTTCAATCACGCAGTGAAACTGCACGACTATTGGTTCATGCAGTGGTAAAAAATGAACCAATGGGTCGGCAGCGGAGCTGCACGAACCTATGGCGACGATTCCCGCCAGATCCCGCCAAAATGGGCGGGGAATCTGGCTATATAAGCGGTCGTTTCGCCATAGGATCCTCAGATTTCTTCTCCTTCAGCGACGACGACTTCGTCTACACTGACTCAGAAGCCTACTCGCCGTTGACACGCCTCGCAGCTGGACCCAGCGACCTCGATCTGCTCAGCTGATCCGCCTTTCTACGCGTCCCAGCATTGCAGCAGTTCCGGTCCCGTTCGCTGCCGCCATCCGGCGATTATCACATAAGTCTCTAAAAGAGCAAATCGGCGTTATAATGCCGTGCCGTTACTGCGGTTCGTGCAGGTCCCCCCTGCACGCCGATGACAGTCACAGCGAGTGTGTTTCCTGCTTGGGGAAATCCCATGCAGATGCTGCGCTCGCTGGCTCTGATTGAACTCACTGCGAGAGCATCAGTCTCGCCTCTCTGCACTCGCGGAACGCTTTCTTTTCAGAGAGCGACCCTGCCCCTCGCGCCCTCCCGTTTTCTTCCTCCCAGGGACCTGTGAGGAAAAAACAGCGGGGCAGAGGTTCTCAGCGCCCGGTTGAGAGCGAGCTCACGCCGGCTCAGATCCCGCATGCCTCGCTTTCGCCACACAGAGAGGTGTCTCCCGTCCTTTTTTCCCAACCTGACCAGCGTCCCTCTGCAAGCGTGTAGCGATCTGGTCTCGTTCGGGGGAAGTGACGATGAGCTGGCCGATGACAGCATGCCACTGGTAGCTTCAGATGCTGAGAAGCTGTCGGGCTCAGTGACTGACCCCGCCCCCTCAGGTTTGCCCACGACCAGCGCCGCCAAAGCCGGGATGGATGCCGAACTTTTCCGTGTCCTCTCAAAAGCGGTTGAAGAGCTGGGATTGGAGTGGTCTCCACCAGAGGAGCCCTCTCGCAGCCGTCTGGCCCCTCAGCAACGACCATCGCCGTTCTTCCCTGAAGTTCACGACGAGATCTTGGCGCTCCCCTTACTCTGCCCGCCTCCGTACTTCCGCTTCATCCGCCCTCACTACAATTGACGGCACTGAAGAAAAGGGATATGAGAGGATGCCTCAACTGGATGAGTCAGTGGCTGCACATCTCTGCCCACCCACTGCCATCGGCTGGAAGGCGAAAGCCAATCACCCGTCCAAGCCATGCAGGACCATTTCAGCGCTCGCTGGACGCTCCTACGCTTCAGCTGGACAGGCGGCTTCGGTGCTCCACTCTATGGTGGTTCTCCAGGTCTATCAGGCCAAGCTCCTCTCTGCCATAGATGAGTCTGAGCCTGATCCTGCGACTCTCAGGGAGCTGAGAAGTGCAACAGACCTGGCTTGGCGAGCCACCAAGACTACCGCCCAGGCCATAGGAAGGTCTATGGCCAGCCTGGTAGTGCTCGAGCGCCACCTGTGGCTCACGCTGACGGAGATTAAGGACGCGGACAGGGTCTCCTTCCTTGATGCTCCAATTTCCCCCAGCGGCCTCTTTGGACCTGCGGTGGAAGGATTCGCTGAGCGCTTCACAGAGGCACAGAAGGCGTCACAGGCTATGCGACACTTCCTGCCCAAGCGCTCCAGCCCAGCAGCTGCTCAGAGTCGCCCCAGGACTGCGCCGACTCAGCATCCCGCGAAACCTGCACCTGCTGTTTCCGCCCCTCAGCCTGCTAGGACTCAGCAGCCGCGAGGGCGTTCATGCTCAGCCAGACGCCACCCCCCTCCGAAGCGCCAGGGCCCCCGACCCAAGATAGCGTTGGACCCTGCGCCTCCGGCGTCCTCCTGATCTGCAGGACTGGAAGAGGAGAGGGTCGAGTCCCGCCACGGCCGGACCGCCCACCAAAAGGCCTCTCATGAGAAACCTCTTTGCACCCCGTTTTCTTCCGGGTGCAGAGGAAATTGTGTTTGTTGCTACAGGGTCCGTACAAGCGCCAATGCAACCGTCCGCTGTGACAGTGGAAAAAATAAAACACAAACATTCTCAAAAAAAGAGCAGTTTTCCTCTTCCGTCCCTCACGAGTGCCCTGCCTCCGTGCAGCCGGTCACTCGAGTTTATCCAACCCCTTGCCACGCGGGCCGAGGCCTGGCAGGCCATCCCCGGAGTGTCAGAGTGGGTTATGGGGATAATAAAACAAGGTTATTCACTCCAATTTGCTCGAAGACCCCCGCGTTTCAGCGGAGTGGTCTCCACCTCAGTGCACGGCGAGAACGTTGCTGGAGGTGATGACGTTGCTGGAAAAAGGAGCCATAGAAATGGTTCCTCCAGCTTAGAGCGAGTCAGGCTTTTACAGCCGTTACTTCCTCGTCCCCAAAAAGGATGGCGGCCTCTGGCCCATCCTCGATCTCAGACGCCTGAATCACGCCCTCATGAGACGGCCGTTCAGGATGATAACGCTGAAGCAGATCCTCTCGCAGATTTGCACAGGGGACTGGTTCTGTTCTCTGGACCTGAAAGATGCATACTTTCACATCCAGATAGCCCCCCATCACAGACGATTCTTGAGATTCGCCTTCGAGGGAGTTGCTTACCAGTACACGGTCCTACCCTTTGGGCTGTCTCTGGCCCCCATTCTTTTACGAAGTGCATGGACGCGGCTCTTTCCCCTCTGAGACAGATGGGAATCCGCATTCTCAACTACCTCGACGACTGGCTCATTCTGGCCCAGTCAGAGGTGGAACTACTTTCACACAGAACCCTCATCCTCAGCCACTTAGAGCGCCTGGGGCTCAGGGTCAATTTCGCCAAAAGCGCACTGTCTCCCAGCCAACGAGTATCATTCCTGGGTACAGTTCTGGACTCAGCTCGCATGAGAGCGGTGATAGCGCCAGAACGCGCTCTGGCCATTCAGAAACTCGCGGCCACCTTCAAGAGCGACACCGCTCGCCCACTCAAAGTGTTTCAGAGAATGCTGGGCTTCATGGCCGCAGCATCGCCAGTGTTACAGCTGGGCCTGCTCCGCATGCGCCCCCTTCAACGCTGGTTGAAACCACGGGTTCCACACAACGCATGGCGTCATGGACGCCTGCATATCAGGGTGAATCAGGCCTGTGTAACAGCCCTGACCCCCTGGAAGAACCCACGGTGGATGGAGAAGGGCGTGGCCATGGGGTTGGTCCACGCCAGGAAAGTTGTCAAGACAGACGCCTCCAACACAGGTTGGGGGGCGCTGTGCGAAGGCAAACCGACCTTCGGCCATTGGTTGAAGGCGGAGAAGGGCTTCCACATCAACTGCTTGGAAATGTTAGCAGTTTGTCGAGCCTGCCAGTTTTTCCTGCCGGACCTAATAGGACGCCATGTGCTGATTCGCTCAGACAACATGTCCGTGTCCAACCTCCTCCTTTATGCATTGCCCTGCTTCCAAAGGTCGTCAGGCGTGTCAGGGAACAGGGTCACAAGGTGCTATTGGTGGCCCCCTTGTGGAGGAACCAACCTTGGTTGTCAGAGCTGACTCAGCTACTGACAGCAGCCCCCTGGCCCGTGCCCCTGAGACGGGATCTCCTCTCCCGAATGGTTTAGTGAATCAGTGATTTGCCCAAGACAACGTGGATTTGGATTCGAACACAGAAACGAAACAAAAACAGCACTCTTGCTCGTGTCATATTGCCGAACTGTCAGGTGCATTTTTTGCTCGCATATCTTGAAATTTCCAAGTTAGCAGCATGTATATTAAAACATAACATTATAAATGAATAAATATATAATGATAAGAACCAACTGTAAAGCCGCTATGTTGATGAATGGAACTGCGTTCGTGATCGCAAAGATGCTTCCAGAAACTAACTAGTTCACCTGTTCTAGAAGTGGTCAAATGAATAAAACTGCGACAATACTTTCTTGCAAGATATTATGATGTTGAATAAGTGATGCTTGATCTGCTGTTTTTTAAAATGACATCAGATGGTCTGAATCAGACCCTTTCTTCTGATAAACTGCAGCATGAACAAAGACGTGCAAGTGCAACTTCTCATTGCAAACTGAACTGAAGCGTCGGGAAACACTCAATACAATATAAAGCGTATACACAGACTAAACTACACAGAGCACAGCAGAAAGACATTTGGCAATCAACTTGTAATGTTTCTGCTGGCATGCATGTTCAACGTTTTAAACAGTGTTACTGCCGTGCATACTACATATCTTACGGTACTACCTTATGGACGATACTACCGTTTAAAAAATGCGATGGCACCGCGGGTATTTTTAAGCTTTAGTATCGCGATACTACCGTAGTACCGGTGTATCGTGCAACCCTACTAAAAAGTGTCTGAAAAGATACTTAAGTACAGTAATTAGTTACATTTACTCAAGTACTTTACACCTCTGCAGTAAGCATACTTTTCGTTTTAGGAGCGCTTGTCCTCCTAATTAAAAAAAATTAGGAGCACCTTCTGATCAAAAATTCGGATAAAAAATTAGCCTTCCTAATACGAGGTGATATTTGACTCCTTAAAGTGATTTACAGGGGCATTTACTTTATACCTTTGGCATTTTTCTAATTTTATTAAAAGTAGGCCTATGTCAAATCCAAAAATTTTAATTTATAAGCTTTTTAGAATTTCTAATTTAAACAATATAATAAGAAGTAGAATAAGACAAATAAGTTAGCAATCATATGAAATTAGTATTAATAAAATAATAGTTTGCACTACAGAGGTGGCACAGAAGAACACAAAAGTGGCTTGTAGGTACGTTTAATGAGGCTCAGAGGTGGCATGAGTGCAGTTAAATTCATAAATTCATATTGAGATTAATGTTTTAAATATAAAATGTTGAATATAGAAATATTAAATGATTTAAATCAGTGGTTCCCAACCTGGGGGGCGCTTCACAGCGGGGGCAGATATACTTTGAGGTAGGGCTGGGGGCGATAAAACGATAACTATAATTATATAGTGATATAATTTCAAGTTCGATAAATATTCAATTTAATGTTTATGCGGCAAAAGCGAAACAAAACAGCGCTACTCATTTGAACCGCGTTTTGATAAGTAATATGCATTGCTAAGAACTTCATTTGGACAACTTTAAAGGCGATTTTCTCAATATTTTGATTTTTTTGCCCCCTCAGATTCCAGATATTAACTATATATTCAGAATTACAACCATATATTCAGATTTACTTCCATATATTCAGACTTAAAACTATATATTCAGATTTACTTCTATATATTCACAATTTACATTTATATATTCAGACTTACAACTATATATTAAAATTTACATTTATATATTCAGGCTTATAACTATATATTCAGATTTACATTTACATTTAGTCATTTAGCAGACGCTTTTATCCAAAGCGACTTACAAATGAGGACATTACAACCCCAAATCAGAAAAAGTTAGGACAGTATGGAAAACGCAAATAAAAAAAGAAAGTAGTGATTTCTAAATTTACTTTGACTTGTATTTCATTGCAGACAATATGAACACAAAATATTTCATGTTTTGTCTGGACAACTTCATGTCATTTGTAAATATACATCCTTTCCTGTCATTCAGACCTGCAACACATTCCAAAAAAAGTTGGGACAGTAGAGCATTTACCACTTTGTAATGTTGCCATTCCTTTTCACAACACTTAAAAGACGTTTAGGGACTGAAGACACCAAGTGATGAAGTGTTATGAGAAGTTTAATACCACAGGAAAAAAGTTAAATTTGCCTTTTTCGAAGCTGCTGCATATAAAAAAACTGAGTTAGGCATTCATTACTTTCTCTGAACTGTTAAGCCCCCCCTTAGCACCCCCAACAAAAAAAATCCTGGAGCCGCCACTGCACACACACACAAATATTTAGGACAGCCTACAGCCTTGACAGGGCTATTATGGAGAATATAATTCAGGTGCATTTCTTAATTTTATTGGCTGATAGACAATACACAAACTTCATGCTCCTAGTTTTGCATTCAAATGATTTTCTGGGGTATTCTTTTGTTATAAACCATCATTTGTGGCATCTTCAACACTAATTGGTTCATAACACCACAGAGCCTAATTAGCATAGCATGTAAACTACATAATACAGTACTTCAAATGTACTTTCACTGCATTTCCTTGTATCTCCAAATAATTCTTGGTTTATTACAAAGTGGCTTTAACTTTCTGATTAATACTAAATGTAGTAAATTCGTTTAGACAAGGGTTATGTTTATATTGCATTACAATTAAAAATAATTCCACAATTTCTACTGCATTTTCATTTTCTGTTGTGTTCTAGAGAAGGTATAACATATATTTTGTCTCTGCTATTCAATTCAATTCAATTCAAGTTTATTTGTATAGCGCTTTTTACGATACAATCGTTGCAAAGCGCTTTACAGGAAATTAAGTTTCTACAATATATTTATACATTGTAGAAACTTAATATATTAACTTATGGCAAAATTTGTTAATTCTGCATGTTGTTGGTGGATCAGAGGTTGGCATCCTCTGAGGTCCTCCGAGGGGTCGGCATCATCTCTTCTCAGGTGTTTGGTCATCTCAGATCATTTAAGGGCTGGATCCAGACTGAAGCTTGATGTTAATCCCGTGGCAGAAACAGAGAAACAAAGAGACATACCATACCACACGTACTTAACTTACACGCATGTAAATAATTAAAGCTCATATACTGTGTTAGAACTGCATGGCATATAATTATTTAATTAAATCATAGCGTTTGTGAATTCACAATTATGCTTAATTATGTTTTTTAAATGGGTTTAATATCATGCAGCCTTGGAAAATAGTCTAATAATGTGTTTTATGGATTCTCGTCCGTGAAATGCGGCACTTCCGGTATTTTGCGGTTAGTCGACGCGAGCAAAATGAAGTCGATGATTTTTCAAAATCGACTAGTCAACTAATATCGACGAATCGCGACAGCTCTAGACACATGTAGTGTATGAATTCTCAGAAATGGAAAAGTCAGATTCAGTTTCATATCAAATTGTTCACAAATCGCAATTGCTGACATTTCAGATGTATCTGTGGGTGTGATGAATACATTTTTCACTACAGTGATCACAGTGATCCACAGTGAATATGCAGGTAATTTCTGAAACTGATGTACTTCATAAACCTTAATGCCTCAATGAGGAACAGTACAATTTTATTCCAGAACAAGTCAGAAAATGACATTTCAAGTCTGTTTGACATGCAAACCCTTTTCACACTGAAGGTATGTGAAAGGCCTCTCTACAGTGCGAGGTCTCGTGTGAATGTAATATTTGCTTTAAGTGTGAATCTTATTCCACACTAAGGCCAGATAAAAGGCTTCTGTCTAGTGTGAACTCTCAAGTGAACCTCAAGGATTGATTTGTTTATGCAAGTCTTTCCACGGTGATGGCACATGAAAAGCCTCTAATGTGAATTTTTTTCATGATTCTTAAGCTGATTCCTGTCTCTGAAACCCCTTCCACACTTATGACATTTAAGACAATTCTCTGTTGAGTGAATTCTCATGTGGTTATTAAGGGTAATTTTATATCTGAAACTCTTTCCACACTGAACGCATATAAAAGGCTGCTCTCCAGTGTGAACTCTCATATGGACTTCGAGGCCTCTTTTTCGAGTAAAAGTTTTTCCACACTGTTGACAGGTGAACGGGCTCTCTCCGCTGTGAACTCTCATGTGAACGTTTAGATTTCCTTTTAGGTTGAAACGCTTTCCACACTGATCACACACAAATGACTTCCCTCCAGTGTGAATTATCATGTGGTTTTTAAGATTTCCTTTTCGGCTAAAACTTTTTCCACACTGTTGGCAGTTAAAAGAGCTCTCTCCATTGTGAATTCTCATGTGAATTTTAAAGTTACCAGATTGATTGAAACTTTTTCCACACTGTTGGCAAGTGTAAGGCTTCACTCCAGTGTGAATTCCCATGTGATCTTTAAGATTTGCTTTCCGGCCAAAACTCTTTCCACATTGAGGGCAAGTGTAAGGCTTCTCTCCCGTGTGAATTCTCATGTGATCTTTAAGGTTTCCTTTTTTGCTAAATCTTTTTCCACACTGCAGGCATGTGGAAGAACTCTCTTCAGTATGAACTCTCATGTGGAATATAAAGTTAGCTTTTCTGTTAAAATATTTTCCACACTGTTGGCAGGTGAAAGAGCTCTCTCCAGTGTGAACTCTCATGTGGACTTTAAGTTGTGCTTTTCGAGTAAAACACTTTCCACACTCTTGGCAGGTGAAAGGTTTCTCTCCAGTATGAATTTTCAGATGGGCTGTAAGGTTTCCATGTTGATTGAAACGCTTTCCACAATGAAAGCAGATTATTGGAGGCAGAGGCCGTAACTTTGGGCCTCTCTTTTTAGTCTGTGAGCAACATTTTTCTACAGGTATAGAATCGTGATGCTTCTCAAACTGATGTGTCTCTTCCATTTCATTCAGTAAATTATACTCCTCTTTCAGCGGCATCAGATCTAAGGTGAAAAAAGACAAATAAAAGCAATTAAACACATTATATTCTGCTTGTCTGCAAACAGTATGCTTTACTAATAAGGGGTATATCTGCACTTGTTCCTCTGAACGGTTTTAAGCCAATTAATTTTAGAATGTCCCACATAGGCCTACTCTTAACAATTCATTAGACCACTAGCTTGTCGTGTCAAACCAATATAAAGTTGATAAGTCATAATTTTGATTTTTAAATTCATAATTTCAACTTTTTCAACTCATAATTTCGACTTGTGTCATAAGTTTCAACTTTTTTCCTCATACTTATGACTTAAAGGGGTGGTTGACTGCATTTTTTTCTAGGCTTGATTGTGTTTATGGGCTGCAGTCTAACATGCTTTGTTTAAAAAAAAAAACACATAATTTTTCACATAATTTACCTTTATTTTACACCGCACTGTCCCTTCTCTCATGAACGTTATGATGATTTCCTGGTTTTATGAAGCCCCTCAGAAATATGCAATGGGTTCACTAAACCGCCCAGTGCACTTCCAGAAATGTCACACCCCTCACCTCAGTGGCATGTGCTCCGTTGTTGTATTGTAAACAATGGCGTCGTCAATATTGCTTATCAATTTGAGCCCGAATGCAGGGTTGCCAGGTTTTCACAACAAAACCCGCCCAACTGCTACTCAAAACTAGCCCAATCGCGTTTCGAGGGGGGTTCCCCATAAAAATCGCATTCCGGGGGGTAAAATACACGTTTTTCAGCGGGGATAAATATCACGTTATTGGGGTCGCTTCAACCCGCGGACATGAAAAACAACACGGGAAACGCGGACTTGGCAACACTGCCCGAATGAGACGCAGAGGATATTAGTGAAGAGGATCGTGCATAACCTGTGCAAAAACACTATAAAAAACTTTTTAAAAACACTATAAAAGTGGACGTGGTGCGCTGAGGAGTGGAGGGGGAAGAGGGGAAACAGACAACTTTGGTTTCAGACAGTTTCATTTTGCTCCCATCAAGTTAAAAACTAAGGATGTCAAAATTAACGCAAATTCATTTGATCTGCACTAATTTTATTAACGCGTGATTAACGCAGCGCGCATTCTCTGTTTGACCCGTGGTCTAGCCCGTGGTTGAAGAAATGGAGATGTATATTGTTGCCAACTTAGCGACTTTTCAGACCCCTTTAGCGATTTTTTTTTTTTTCAAAAAAGTGCCTAGCGTCAAATCTTTAGTGTTTGCCCGAACCTTATTTAGTTCCTGAGACTCGCCGGTACTGCCGCACGAGCATGAGGTCTCTCTTTCCCGCTGTGCGCACACCTCTCTCTCTGTTCAGCGAGCGGCGGAGAGGAGCAGCACTTTCAATTAAAACATATTATGTTGCTTCTCTAATTTTACATGCAAGTATAGCCGAAATCACAGCACAGCTGTTGCCTTATCTTATGAGTATTTGATTTCATCAGAAGAAGGCTCAATTATCAGGATTTTTGTGCAGTTCAACATCTTGGAAGGGATAGCTGGTTATGTAGTCTTAATGGGTCGCATTTCAGTTACTATTTCATATTCATTCCGTTGTCTGACAACAGTCAGTAAAATCAGTAAAATATATAAATGAAAACAGTTTTACTGAGAATTTAGCTGCATCAAAATACAGTGGGCCTATGTGGGCACAGAGAAGCAAAAAAATGTAGCTAAATAATAAATGTACAGTTAGATTGTAAAACCTGAAAGATCAAAATAGTGCAAAATAGCTTAAAATTAACCAGTTTTCTCCAACAATTAAAATTAATGTATGCTAACATTGTCTTCTATCATGTGCAACAGAAACACCTCTGCTAAAATCTCAGAAAAAGTAGTTTGACCCTTCATGACCCTTTGGACCTATTTACACCTGGTCATTTCATGCGTTTTCTCTGATCGGATATCTATCTGATTTGTTAAAACGTTTCCATTTACACTTGGCCACATAAATGCGTCGTCGCAAAATGGATATAAATCTGTTCTTCAATTCCCGCGCTATATTTAAATTTAACGGCGTTCACATCATCGAAATCAAAAGATTAGCTCTGCATTGCATGATGACCCACCCGACACACAGCTTCTTCAGTCTGCTGCGATCAGGGAGGAGACTGCGGAGTCTCCAAGCCAGGACCAACAGACTGAAAGACAGCTTCATCCACCAGGCTGAACTCCCTCCCATCATTGCCCCCCTCCCCTCTCTTACCCCACGCACCACTGAACTCTGGACTCAGCACTGGAAAGATAAGTTTGTCCTACTACTTTTAATGAAGATGATTGTGCGTTGACCATCTGCGTCTTTCTTTCAGTTTCATTCGCGGCAGTTTGCGCGTCTGCTTGCTGAAGAGATGCTCAGCTACTCCTCTGTGGCGATGCGTGTTGCATTAGCGCTGTCATATACGAGTATAACATGCCATATAACCTATAACACGCTCTCACACGTTTATTATTTTAATATTTTGGGATGAGTAAAATTTGCATATGTGGTTTCAACAACCAGATGCATTTACACTTATCCAGTTTCATCTGAAGTGCAGCCCAGACCACCTCCTGAAGTGGTTTGAGCGATCGGATTTATATCCGTCTCGAATGCATTTCGGAGGGCATTTACACCTGGTCTTTTCACGATCGGATAGCTATCTGATCAGATAAAACTCATGAAGTGACCAGGTGTAAACAGCCCCTTTAAGACCATTTTGGAAGGTCTTGGTGTCGACCACATTTGTACTCTGTCTTGTCTCAGACTCAGACTAAAGGCCTTTTCACACTGAATACGAAAACAATAGATCCTATCACACAGGCGCGATCATTCGTGGGCCGAAAATTCCTGTGTGCCGATTTTTTCCCCCGTCGCTTCATGATGAAACTGGCCATCCAATTAGATTTGAGCTAAGATCACGTGCAGCTGCTGTCGCGCAAAAGGGTAAGAGTGGTGGTGCAGCGGCGCTACTTCAGAAACCAGTGTAAACAAACACTGAAGAAGTGTATTCTGAGAGAGAAGTGGACGCCGAGTTATTGTTATCATTGGTATCTGACAACAGATTTATTCTCACATGTTCTTTATACAGAATATAATTTCTATTAATTCTCCACTGTATGTGATGTGAAGAGCACTGTCTGTTTTCTTCCACGAGCGTGAGAGTTATGAGTCAGAGCGCATTCACTATAGATCTGTCAATCATGGGATAATATCTCCTGCTACTACACATGAAAAAAAAATGTGAGAAACATTTTTCTATACATGAAATATGAAAGCAAATAGACATGGTTATGATGCAATTTCATTTCAAATTTTGATTTCATACGGCCTTTAAGTTTACTTCCATACTATTTTAAATTTATGTTACATATAGGGCTGCACAATTAGTCAAAATTAAATCGCAAAGGCGATAAATCCCGATTAGGCAGAAGCTGCGATTGTCATGCGTATCTTTCAGTGAAGCCCGGTTCTGTGATCAGTAGTAAATCTCCATCTGAAGGCCAGAGGGCGCTCTCGCGCAGAAACTACAAATACACCCCCAAGAAGAAGTCCCGCTGCAGCTGAATAAACAGAAGATTTAACTGCTTTCATTGATTCAACTTGACCAATAAACACACGACTACGACAATATATGGTATATCTGAGTTCTTATTATTATAATTTTTATCATAATAAAGTATATCTAGAATGAAATGCTAATCGACATAGCCTTTATCACTGCTTAGAATACAATGAAATATCGTGTGCCTTAATTATTCTGTGTAAGAAGCCACGTCACCTCACAGAAGGATTTATTTCAAACACTCGACTGATGTTATGAAGTGAGTTTGGAGTAAAAACATGTTATTAAATGTGGTATTTTCACCTGCTCTCAGATGGAGCAGCATTTACTACACAGAGCCGTAGTTCACTGAGAAGCTACGCAAACAGCTGTCATTATCGCAGAACAATTTCTTTGATTTCATAATCCTACGATTGTATCGTCTGCGATTATGAACATGATTTTGCGTAGCTTGTCAGTGATCTACGGCTCTGTGTAGTAAATGCTGCTCCATCTGAGAGCGGGTGATGGAGATTTACTACTAATCACAGAACTGGCTTTACTGACGAGATTCGCATGACAATCACGATTATTCACGTTCGATTAAATAAGAGTTGTGTACATAGAAATGACATACAGTGAGCCTCAAACACAATTGTTTCCTCCTTCTTATGTAAATCTAGTAAATAAAAAAGACCACTGAAAATAGGCGAATCAGAACATAACACCGACTGTGACGTAACAGTCGGGATCACTAATAGTTACGCCCCCAACATTTGCATAAACCCACCCATGTTGTATGCCAGCCGCCAGCCGAACCATCAGAAGTTCTGCAGGTGTTGTGAAGAAACAAGCGAGGACAACAGAGAAAATGGCAGATGATGGAAATAAATGTTATATTCCAGGCTGTGCAGGGGGTGTGAAGAGCAGGGATGGGTTGGTGTCTGTATTCAGAAAGGCACGGAAAGCAAATAACGCGTTCTACTAAAATAACGCAAGCCACTAAAGGAACATGGTTAGCTTCTTGCTAGCGGTAGCCTGTTACATTACAGTACATACGATTTCACTTACCACATCAACAGAGTAAGGAGAGATGACTGAGGATGATGGCGAATGATTTACAGATCCTGAGCACCACTGACAAGCATCTGATCTTGTCAAATGTGTGGTAAGTACTGCCGCTCCGTAGTATAAACAGAGTACGTGCGATCGCGAAAGTGAAACACGATCATGCATTTGAAAGCAGTTTCAATGCCTCGCATATTAATAGCGGCTCCCTGATGCCCGCATTTTATATACAGTATAATTATCCAACGATATAACTGCGTGAGAAAGTATTAAAATATATATTTTTCTGTGTTTCTTTCCTGTGAGCTAGTGAAATGAGCCGCACTGTGAAACAGCCAATCAGAGCAGAGCTCAACATTGAGCCGCACTGTGAAACAGCCAATCAGAGCAGAGCTCAACATTGAGCCGCACTGTGAAACAGCCAATCAGAGCAGAGCTCAACATTGAGCCGCACTGTGAAACAGCCAATCAGAGCAGAGCTCAACATTGAGCCGCACTGTGAAACAGCCAATCAGAGCAGAGCTCAACATTGAGCAACACTGTGAAACAGCCAATCAGAGCAGAGCTCAACATTGAGCCGCACTGTGAAACGGCCAATCAGAGCAGAGCTCAACATTGAGCCGCACTGTGAAACGGCCAATCAGAGCAGAGCTCAACATTATTATTCATGACCCTGCCAAATAAGCCAATAACAGACCATTTAATGGTCAAATCCTAGGGTTTTTAAATGCCCATGTAAAACTGTTTCTGGAGATTTTTTTCCCTTTTCATTCTGGGGAGAAATATTAGGGTTGTAAATTGACATGTAAAACTGAGTAGAATTACATGTATAACTGTTTCTGGAGAATTTTTGCACTTACTTAAGCCACATACCTTCTGTGTAGATATCAGAGAACAATTTAAAATATTGTATCAATGCATTATATGGCACCTTTAACAAGGATCAAATGATCAAGTTCAGCTTTGAGATTAAAAACCAACCTGTTTGTTCCTCAGTATCTTCTTGTTTCACCTTGAATGCTTCTTCAATCTTCGTGTCTTCACATTCCTCTTTAATAAACGCCATTGTGGATCTCAGTTGTGTTTGGACACTCTGTCATGTTTAAGATTAAAATAATTAACAGAAAGACAAATAAATACAAACTAATTATCTGTGTGTCTCAATCAGCTCTCTAGTTCATTAGTCAGTGCAAAAAAAAAACTACACAAAAACACTCAAAACTAGCATTTATAAAAACACAAATTATATAGAAAGTTCCTACAGAGCCATTTATAATGTATGTTTAGTATTTAATGGTTAGTAGATCATATTTAATGTATTACACATTCATCAAAAAAAATTGTAAAAGCTGTTAGTTCTCGTTTCATTAATCAATGAATCATTTCACTAATCAACTGACTTTGAGTTTAAGCTCAGTTTCTCTCATCACTACTTGAAAGTGACCGAAATCGTTTACACGACATCACTTAAAAAAAAAAAAAAAGGTTTGCATCGATTTAAACGCTTATAAACAAACCTCTCTTCAGCAGAATCACAACAGATGCAGGGACGCGTCGCAGCGTTGTGACCTCACATGGTCAGTTCATAATAAGAGTCCTCTTCTCATGCTGTGTCTAAAATTACAAAAGTGCATAGAAATGTACAGACAAACAGCTGTATTCAGAGTTAAATTCTTGGTGGAATACATGTTTAAATACATTTTGTCTTATTACATACTAAAAGTAACTGCCATTTTTTTGGAACATGTAATACGTGCGATTCTGTTTAAAATCCCCAGCTCTCATATGAGTGCAGATGCAGTTTGCTTTTCTTGATTTTGTTCATGCATATTTTTTCCAGAAAAAGCCATAGCAAAAACTAACAATTTACTGTTATTTAATTATGCTTTAAACACACCAAAGGTAACATGTTGCAGTGTACTAGTAAATGTGCCGTATTAAATGTGACCCTGGAGCACAAAACCAGTCATAGGGGTCAATTATTCAAAATTGAGATTTATACATCTTATGAAAGCTGAATAAATAAGCTTTCCATTGATGTATGGTTTATTAGGATAGGACAATATTTGTCCGAGATACAACTTTTAAAAAAAAATCTGGAATCATATTTGGCAGTTGGCATTATAAGTCATATTACTAATGACAGGGGCATATGAGAAGTTTAATACCACAGGAAAAAAGTTAAATTTGCCTTTTTCGAAGCTGCTGTATATAAAAAAACTGAGTTAGGCGTTCATTACTTTCTCTCAATTTAATTAGTTTTTTAGCACCCCCTCTGAACTGTTAAGCCCCCCCTTAGCACCCCCAACAAAAAAATCCTGGAGCCGCCACTGCACACACACAAATATTTAGGACAGCCTACAGCCTTGACAGGGCTATTATGGAGAATATAATTCAGGTGCATTTCTTAATCTCATTGGCTGATAGACAATACACAACCTTCATGCTCCTAGTTTTGCATTCAAATGATTTTCTGGGGTATTCTTTTGTTATAAACTATCATTTGTGGCATCTTCAACACTAATTGGTTCATAACACCACAGAGCCTAATTAGCATAGCATGTAAGCTACATAATACAGTACTTCAAATGTACTTTCACTGCATTTCCTTGTATCTCCAAATAATTATTGGTTTATTACAAAGTGGCTTTAACTTTCTGATTAATACTAAATGTAGTAAATTCGTTTAGACAAGGGTTATGTTTATATTGCATTACAATTAAAAATAATTCCACAATTTCTACTGCATTTTCATTTTCTGTTGTGTTCTAGAGAAGGTATAACATATATTTTGTCTCTGCTATTCAATTCAATTCAATTCAAGTTTATTTGTATAGCGCTTTTTACGATACAATCGTTGCAAAGCGCTTTACAGGAAATTAAGTTTCTACAATATATTTATACATTGTAGAAACTTAATATATTAACTTATGGCAAAATTTGTTAATTCTGCATGTTGTTGGTGGATCAGAGGTTGGCATCCTCTGAGGTCCTCCGAGGGGTCGGCATCATCTCTTCTCAGGTGTTTGGTCATCTCAGATCATTTAAGGGCTGGATCCAGACTGAAGCTTGATGTTAATCCCGTGGCAGAAACAGAGAAACAAAGAGACATAATTAGCGTAGCTGTTGTTCCATTCAAGCAAAAATTATTTGTTCAACCCAAGCTAAAGAATAATAATGTGCGTTTGATCAGATATAACTGCAGTACACGATTATGAGATGCATTATATGAATGCTTGGCTAAAGAGATGTGTCTTTAATCTAGATTTAAACAGAGAGATCTATTAACATGATTTATGGATGGAAGCAGAATTGTAATGATCCCTGATGTATTGTACACCGAAGCATTAGAAATGGCTTTTTTAAGGATTTGGCTACAATGAAATGTTTCATGTCTTTTTTCTTTATTGTGTGACATAGACATTAATCATGTGACCAGACCACAAGATCTGTATGTAGCATAATAAAAATGCAAAGCGATTTTGAAAGAGATAGCCATAAACTGATCTAAATAATATTCCTAACATCAACTTATTAAAGAACATGTATATGCAGAACTGTAATTGAACATGTTCAAGAGCAGTTGTAAAGATTACAAAGTATTACGAAAATGACAAGAGAAGCTGTATGCATTGATTTGTATAAGCACCATTCAGGAAGCATTAGATCTGGTGTCACACAGTGCTGGCGGATCTGGATTGATTTTCTTCAGCTTCTCCGTGATTGACAGATACTGCTGGTTCCTCTCCTCCTCAGAGAGAGAAGACGGATTGATCTCCAGGAATTTATATGCATCTCTAGACTGAACACTGAAGGCGCCTTGAACTCTCTGACAGCACATACCAAATCTCTTCAAGTACTGAAAGATAAAAGGCATGCCACCATTAATCACATATACTAAAATATATTTGATCAAATGTATGGACATAATTAAACTAGTTTCAACTTCAATAATGAGCTGCACTGATAAATAATAATAATAAAAAAACACTGCAATGATACATGGGGGGGGTCTAAAAAGTAAGCAAAACAAATCTTACATTTTGTCTTGATGATTTTAAAGGGTTAGTTCAATGTAAACTCAGCCTATGCAACTACAACTTTCAAAGCCAAGAATGGTTGTAAAGGTATCATTAAAGTGATCCATTTGTCTTCAAACACTGTAGTAATCAACTGTAATGACTTGATCTGACTTGATAGTCAAGTTGTGTTTTGTCACCAGATGGTTTTAATCTGACCCAATACATGACAATTTCCTACAGTTTTTGTATTAAATTTACAGAAGTGTAGATTTTCAGTCTTGAGGTTATATAAATATGCTCATTTGCATATGCAAATTAATGGTAAAGAAGATTAAAAAAAAATTTAAATAAAATAAAATCATAAAAGTGGATAATGTTACAACACTACCATACTGTTTGTCTCCTCGGTCATTCTGACCTGAACCAGACGCCACTTTACATTTACATTTACATTTAGTCATTTGGCAGACGCTTTTATCCAAAGCGACTTACAATTGGGGAATACATAAAGCGATTCATCTTGAAGAGGCAATCAGACAGAGGAAATGCTCGTAACACCAAGTCTCAGTCATTGTTCAAATAAGTACAAACTAGCAAGGGAAGGAGAGAAAGATAAAGGGAAAGTTTTTTTTTTTTTAGAACAAGTTTAGGATGAAGTCAAGTAGTGCCGAAAGAGATGAGTTTTCAGTTGTTGCTTGAAGATTGACAGGGATCCAGCATTCCGGATAGGGGTGGGAAGATTATTCCACCAGCCAGGAATGGTGAATGAGAATGTTCTGGAGAGTGATTTTGAGCCTCTCTGTGATGGTACCACAAGGCGTCGCTCGCTAGCAGATCTCAGACTTCTGGAGGGGATGTAGATTCGTAATAGTGAGTGGAAGTAGTGCTGAGCCTGTGGTCGTTCTGTAATCATTTGTAGAGGTTTGATTGTGTTTGATGGAAGTCCAGCCAGAAGAGCATTGCAGTAGTCCAGCCTAGAAACGACAAGGGCCTGGACAAGAAGTTGTGCAGCATGCTCTGTCAGAAAGGGCCTGATTTTTCTGATGTTGTGTAGCGCAAACCTGCAAGATCGAGCAGTCTTTGCAATGTGCTCTTTGAAGGTCAGCTGGTCATCAAAGATTACACCAAGATTTCTGACCGAAGTTGATGGGGTAATTATTGATGTGCCTAACTGAATCGAGAAGTCATGCTGTAGAGTCGGAGTGGCAGGGACGACAAGAATCTCAGTCTTTGCCATGTTGAGCTGTAGGTGATGTTCTTTCATCCATGCCGAGATGTCCGCCAGGCAGCCTGAGATCCATGCAGCTACCGTTGGATCATCTGGTTGAAAAGAGAGATAGAGCTGTGTGTCATCGGCGTAGCAATGGTAGGAGAAGCCATGTGCCTGTATGATGGGTCCCAGTGATGTAGTGTATGTGGAGAAGAGGAGGGGTCCAAGAACCGATCCCTGAGGAACCCCAGTGACCAGTTGATGTGCTTTGGATACCTCCCCTCCCCAGGCCACCCTGAAAGACCTACCGGTGAGATAGGATTCAAACCAGCGAAGTGGAATCCCAGTGATGCCCAGCGATGAGAGGGTGGGCAGGAGGATCTGATGATTGACAGTGTCAAAAGCAGCAGAAAGATCCAGCAGAATGAGGACTGATGATTTGGAATCGGCCTTTGCGATTCGCAGGGCTTCAGTGACTGAGAGTAGTGCAGTCTCTGTTGAATGGCCACTCCTGAAACCTGACTGTTTAGCATCCAGTTTGTTGTACTGTGAAAGAAACAGTGAGAGCTGGTTGAAGACAACTCGTTCGAGTGTTTTTGCTACGAATGGAAGGAGAGAGACAGGTCTGTAATTTTCTAAAAGAGAATTGTTTAATGTAGGTTTTTTGAGCAGTGGGGTTACCCGGGCCTGCTTGAACGCTGTGGGGAAGATGCCAGTGCGGAGAGATGTGTTGATAATGTGTGTGAGTGCCGGTAAGAGTGTGGGAGAGATTGCTTGTAGAAGGTGAGAGGGGATTGGGTCAAGAGGACATGTTGTAGGATGGCTGGAGAGGAGAAGTTTGGATACTTCCGCCTCGGTGAGGGGACAGAAGGAGAAGATGGGAGTTTGAGCAGTGGATGTGGTTGGTTGGAGGTCCTGTGTGTGGAGGTGAGAACTGGTTACTGATTGTTCTAGTTTTGTCTGTGAAAAAAGTGGCAAAGTCATCAGCTGTTATAGAAGTGGTGGGCGGTGGTGGAGGGGGACAGAGGAGAGAATTAAATGTTCTGAAGAGATTACGCATGGAGCGCTGTTGATCTTGTTGTGGAAATGTGAGGATTTGGCAGTGTGGACATCAGTAGAGAAAGATCAAAGCAAAGACTGATACCTAGTCAGGTCCAACGGATTGTTTGATTTGCGCCATTTTCTCTCTGCCGCTCTGAGTTTGGTCCGATGCTCACGAAGAACATCGGATAACCAGGGGTTAGAAGGGGCAGCCCGTGCTGGCCTGGAGGAGAGAGGACAAATGTCGTCTAGACAAGAGGTTAAGGTAGAGCATAAAGTGTCAATAGCTGCATTCACATCCAGAGATGTGAAATGGGTAGGTGAGGGAAGAGAGGAGGATACTACAGAGGAAAGAAGGGAGGGGGAAAGGGAGCGTAGGTTACGTCTGAAAGTAACCGGTAAGGGAGCTGGTGGCACCCGGGTAGCAAAATGTAAGGTAAATGTAATGAAGAAATGGTCAGAGATATGTAGTGGTTGTACCAGAATGTTATCTGCAGTGCAGTTGCGTGTGTAGTACAGTTGCGTGTGTACTTTAAGGGCTCCTTGTTAAAAAAATTGTTTTTTGATTTATCTAGAATTAAAAACATGCTATGCACAACTGTGCATTTATTAATTTTTATCTTTTTTCTACTGTCACATGGAATTTAAAGTCACACGGCATCCTCGTCTGATTCTAGTTAAGATGATAATAACTTTGAACGATTAGACACTAGCATCTTGCTTCAGATTACAAAACTCTTTGCTTTGGATTCTGGAAAATATAGCATCAGCTGTACTCTATTAATCAGAGTATATTATGGATAAACAAAAAACAACATAGGAACTGAAAGTGAGAACTCGGAGTTCATGAAAGGCATAATCAAATGACATCAGGAACATTTGCTCAAGGTCTAACTTACCTTTCCTGCATCGTCAATGGAGCTCAGAAACTCATCCTTCTTGTCCTCCATGTCAACCATTTCCTCCCCAGCAAAGGTTTCATTTTTCATCGTGTGCAGAATAACATCCACCTTCTCCCAAAACTTTTTCAGATCAATCAGAATTTGTTGGATTTGAGAAAGACACTCCTGGACTTCCCTCAGGTTGACAGGGTCGGGGATCTCACCTGGAATGATTAATGAGAGATCATTGTGAAGAACGTGTCAAGAGCATAACATGCATGCAGATGCATTTACTGTATGTTTGTAACAATAAAATCATAGAGAGACTCTCACCCATTCGTATTTTACAATTGGCCAGCTGCAGCTGAAGATCAGTCTGCTTGATTTTGATGTTCCACTCTTCATTTTTCAGATTGCTCTTCTCAGAGTCGAGTTGTTTCAGTTTTATATCCAGAGCGATGGCACTAGGCTCCTTCATAGCATCTGGATAGCCAAGAGTAAAGGAACTACAAAAGTCAAGGAACTTCACGGTCCAGTGGCCATGTTCTTCCTGAAATCTTCTGATGAAGTCATTCAGCTCGTCAGTTGTTTTTTTAATTTTTTTCTCATTCATCTGCATTTTGTCGGCTACTCTTTTCAGATCGTCTCCGAGCTTGGCCAGAGCATCCTCCAGACCCTTCATCTCATCAGATTTTTTCTCTATTTTTTCTTTGGTCTCTGATTGTTCTTGATACACGTCACTGGTGCATGTTTTCACACTTTGGTTCTGTTGATCATACCTGAATAATACAGTGCATTTCAAATAAATAATTGAATACAGCGATGTGGTCCGTATTTCATTTGCACAAGACAAGACACTGAACAATTTTCTTAAAGAGGACATATTATTATGCACAAATGTAATTCTATACAACAGTTCAGTAGGCACTTTCACACTGGAGGAACCTTTTCATAGTTCCTAGAACTATTGGCGTTAGTTCCTAGTTTTTGGTGTGTTTGCACCGCAGGAACCAGGAACGGTTTTAGTTGTAGGAACGCTGTTTGGGGGAACTAAATGACCTCCTACTTCAGAGGAGGGTCTAAAACAGTTCTACAGGAACTGTTGTGCATCTCTGATCAATACAGCAGTGTTTGGTTTCTAAATTAATCAAAAAGAAGAGTGCTTACTAATGTAGAGAAGACCTCCCTTCTGTTCTTTTTTCATGTTCAAACAGTAACTTTACACATGTAATTTCTATATGATCTATACACCTTGACACGTTTTACAAAAAATATATTATTGTTATGACCCAAAACATCTTGTGATCCATGACCCTGAATAGCAAATTATTTGAATACTTAAAAATAATCACCATCTGTACAAACAAGACAACAAATTTGCCAATAATTATAAAATCACCCATGTGTTTCCCCTTTGAATTAAGTTGCCACATATTTGTTCCTGTAAGATATTACAATTTTTTTCACCTCTTTACTATGCCATCCACTTGTGCTACGATGTCGCTGATCCACTCTTTAGCTTTCATCAGGTACCTCACCGCCAAACTGGGTTTGTTCTTCTCCACAGCTTTTTTCAATATTGGAAACAGGGAGTTGACTAGGTTGGAACTCGTGCCGACACACTACGAGACAACATCAATCACCAAGTTAATCATGTGATAGACTAGTAGCTCATGACAATTCCCAGTGACTACACAACCATATACAGTTAAAAACATCAGCGATTCATAACAGTATAGTAACTTCTGAAGTTATGTGACGCTGTCATGACTAATTGTAGAAATTTCTAATTTTCTAGTTTTCTCTTCCTGTTCTAGCTCGTTGTGACAAGCTTGAGTCCAAATATTGTCCAGTGTACCTGTGCTGCTTAGTTCTTCTGTTAATAACTGTGTGTTGCTGTGTTGTCTTGTGATACAAAGCTGTCATGTTTAAGTTCAACAATTGGATTATTATTATCTTCATGCATGGATCACATTGTTTTTAGACTGCTTCTCAATGTTTTCCACCCAATTCTATGGCTCGTCTCCTCTGCTTATTCCGTGTGGTATTCTAACTTTGCCTTATCTGCTGTTTCTGCCTTCTCTGCACTTTCCGTCCTGTGATGGCCTAAAGCAAGCTCTATCTGTAAATCCAGTCTTTGCTGATTTTGATGAATCTTTGGAATGACTCCTCTCAGTCCAGAACATGGGCGTCGCTAGGGGGGCTTTCTACTCAGCCCCCCGTAAAGATTTTGTGATTAGCTCCATAAACTGTACACAAATTCGTGATCGCCTCAGTCCCCTTTAAATTTCATATTAAAATGGCGGCAGACTTCGATCGGCTCCTCCCCGTCTTTCAGTGCATTCTTCAATCCTGCAGCAATCGGCGGCGCAGATCGAGAAACAGAGGACAAGGTGTGTGTTTATCAATAGATTGTAATAATATCTGCATCTGTGCACTTCTTTGTCATAAATACAGTTTGATGTCATTTTGATACATGATGATACAAAATGTCATGGGGGAGCAATCAGTTTCCCATCTACTGTAAAGCTTTCACTGCGTTCACCTCTAATCACACCACAGCTGTTTCCTCCAGAGAAAATATAACGTTAGCCCTTACACATATGAACGCATACTTTATAAAATGATCATGTTGCCATTTTCATTTGAAAATGTAACTTTCAGTATACAACCCCAAATCAGAAAAAGTTGGGACAGTATGGAAAACGCAAATAAAAAAAGAAAGTAGTGATTTCTAAATTTACTTTGACTTGTATTTCATTGCAGACAATATGAACACAAAATATTTCATGTTTTGTCTGGTCAACTTCATGTAATTTGTAAATATACATCCTTTCCTGTCATTCAGACCTGCAACACATTCCAAAAAAAGTTGGGACAGGAGCAATTTAGGGCTAGTAATGAGGTAAATTGGTTAAATAATGATGTGATTTGAAACAGTTGATGTCAACAGGTGATTGTAATTATGATTTGGTACAAAAGCAACATCCAAGAAAGTTCTAGTCCTTTAGGAGCAAAGATGGGCCAAGGATCGTCAGTTTGCCAACAAATACGTGAGAAAATTATTGAAATGTTTAAAAACAATGTTCCTCAAAGAAAGATAGGAAGAGATTTGGATATTTCACCTTCAACAGTGCATAACATAATTAAAAGATTCAAGGAATCTGGAGGAATTTCAGTGCGTAAAGGACAAGGGCGCAAGCCTAAGCTGAACAACCGTGATCTCCGATCCCTCAGGCGGCACTGCATCAAGAATCGTCATTCATCTATAAGCGATATCAGGACTACTTTGGCAAACCTTTGTCAAGTACCACAATACATAGTTACATCCACAAATGCCAGTTAAAACTGTACTGTGCCAAAAGGAAGCCCTATGTTAACAGTGTCCAGAAGCGCCGTCGACTTCTCTGGGCTCGGAGGCATCTGGGATGGACCATCACACAGTGAAAACGTGTACTGTGGTCAGATGAATCAGTATTTCAGGTATTTTTTGGGAGGAATGGACACCGTGTGCTCCGGACCAAAGAAGAAAAGGATCATCCAGACTGTTACCAGCAACAAGTCCAAAAGCCAGGGTCTGTCATGGTATGGGGTTGTGTCAGTGCCCTTGGCAAAGGTAACTTGCACTTCTGTGATGGCACCATTAATGCTGAAAAGTACATAGAGATTATGGAGCACAATATGCTGCCTTCAAGAAGACATCTTTTCCAGGGACGTCCATGCATATTTCAACAAGACAATGCAAAATCACATTCTGCACACATTACAAAGTCCTGGCTGCGGAGAAAGAGGGTACGGGTACTTGACTGGCCTGCCTGCAGTCTCGACCTGTCTCCAATAGAGAATGTGTGGCGCATTTTGAAGCGCAAAATGCGACAACGAAGACCCCGTACTGTTGCCCACCTTAAGACTTGTTTGCAGGAAGAATGGGACAAAATTACACCTGAAACACTTCATCACTTGGTGTCTTCAGTCCCTAAACGTCTTTTAAGTGTTGTGAAAAGGAATGGCAACATTACAAAGTGATAAATGCTTTACTGTCCCAACTTTTTTTGGAATGTGTTGCAGGTCTGAATGACAGGAAAGGATGTATATTTACAAATGACATTAAGTTGACCAGACAAAACATGAAATATTTTGTGTTCATATTGTCTGCAATGAAATACAAGTCAAAGTAAATTTAGAAATCACTACTTTCTTTTTTTATTTGCGTTTTCCATACTGTCCCAACTTTTTCTGATTTGGGGTTGTAGAACATATTACAGTGCATGTGGCATTAACTAGGCCTTCCATACAGTCATGCACAGAAATGATTAAAGACAGTGACAGAGAGCACCTTTTGAAAGTTAATCACAGCATCCACATAATCCACTGTCCAGCCTCATAGCTGAAGTGTTAAAGCGGGTAAGACTCTTTTAGAAGAAACATTTAAATCAGAGGGCTGATAGCTGACATTGATGGTTATGATGAATTAGGCCTCATACCTTC
The DNA here is from genome assembly GCA_027422415.1 of Schizothorax lantsangensis. NCBI lineage: Eukaryota > Metazoa > Chordata > Actinopteri > Cypriniformes > Cyprinidae > Schizothorax > Schizothorax lantsangensis. Next base: position 16,174 of record JAPDDO010000344.1, on the reverse strand, counting down.
AGCAGAAGGGCTTCAGAGGATCCGAACAGCAGTTGTGTTTCAATAGCTTGATATCTGATCACACGCTCCAGCTTTGGGAATCCTCCCAGACTCAGGAAAGTCAGATGATAAAGGAGAGCCGTTCGCTCCACAGATGGAAGAAGGTCCTGAATGAAATCCGCTCTCAATATAGAGTTGTCATCGACAATCTCTGAAATATTTCAAACATTTGTGCATTGAATAGCTAATGGATGAAAAATGATACTTTACAAATAAAAGGCTATTTTGGTTTGAACTTGTTTTAATTAAATAATTACACTCTAAAAAAAGTGTTCTTTTCAATCCACGGCTGGGTAACAGCAACCCAGCATAGGTTACATTTATAATCCGCTGTGTGTTTTGTCCAATATTTACCCAGCCATGGGTTGAAAACAACCCAGAATGTTTGTTTTTTTTAATGTAAGGAGACAAAATACGCACTACTAGGGAATCCCTGCAGAACTGGGACAAGAACCACTGTCATAACATTTTAAAGGGAACTCACCCTATTTCCAAGGCCCTGGTTATGCCTGTTATTACGACGTATTTTGGTCAATCGGATCACAAGTGGACAAAGGAGACACATACATGTTTACACCTGCTGTCTCTTTTGCCCACTTTCAAAAAACTTCTGTCCTGATTTCTTGGAGGCGAGGATTTAAGGGTGAGCAAATTAATTTACATATAAATGTGACCGGAGACGGCAGAAAAACATACTGACAGCAGCGGTTTTCATTTCTGCAATGCGTGTTAGAAATCCAGAATGGTGAGAGAACGTGGCACTTGGTACGTTTATCCTTTTCCAAAACAAACTTTTATCTCTTAGCTGAAAATTTTGAAATCCTGTCTGGCTTGCGCGCTTTCCATAATGTTTACACATATCTGTAGGCGGTCATTTGTGGCTGTTTGAACACATTCGACCACATGAGCGTCTACACCATGAACACAATCCGGTCAAGTGTGTTTTCGACTACCTCTGGAAGTGGTCGAAAGTGGACAAGCTCAAAACGTTTCACACCCCGTGTTTAGCATCGTCCACTTGTGATCTGATTGACCAGGTGTAAACAGGGCTTCAAAAACCTGAAAATATTCCAAAATATTTCCTCTGCCCATTGTCGCCACTGGATTGAGCATAAGTTCTTAATGAACTCTTCTTTTCATACAGCTGCTTTGAAATGCATTATGATTTGTGAGATAGAGTTTAAAGGGGACCTATTATGCCCCTTTTTACAAGATGTAAAATACAACTCCAAATCAGAAAAAGTTGGGACAGTATGGAAAACGCAAATAAAAAAAGAAAGTAGTGATTTCTAAATGTACTTTTACTTGTATTTCATTGCAGACAATATGAACACAAAATATTTCATGTTTTGTCTGGTCAACTTCATGTCATTTGTAAATATACATCCTTTCCTGTCATTCAGACCAGCAACACATTCCAAAAAAAGTTGGGACAGGAGCAATTTAGGGCTAGTAATGAGGTAAATTGGTTAAATAATGATGTGTTTTGAAACAGTTGATGTCAACAGGTGATTGTAATTATGATTTGGTACAAAAGCAGCATCCAAGAAAGGTCTAGTCCTTTAGGAGCAAAGATGGGCCGAGGATCGCCAGTTTGCCAACAAATACGTGAGAAAATTATTGAAATGTTTAAAAACAATGTTCCTCAAAGAAAGATAGGAAGAGATTTGGATATTTCACCTTCAACAGTGCATAACATAATTAAAAGATTCAAGGAATCTGGAGGAATTTCAGTGCGTAAAGGACAAGGGCGCAAGCCTAAGCTGAACAACCGTGATCTGATCCGATCCCTCAGGCGGCACTGCATCAAGAATCCTCATTCATCTATAAGCGATATCACCACATGGGCTCAGGACTACTTTGCAAACCTTTGTCAAGTACCACAATACGTAGTTACATCCACAAATGCCAGTTAAAACTGTACTGTGCCAAAAGGAAGCCCTATGTTAACAGTGTCCAGAAGCGCTGTCAACTTCTCTGGGCTCGGAGGCATCTGGGATGGACCATCACACAGTGGAAACGTGTACTGTGGTCAGATGAATCAGTATTTCAGGTATTTTTTGGGAGGAATGGATGCCGTGTGCTCCGGACCAAAGAAGAAAAGGATCATCCAGATTGTTACCAGCAACAAGTCCAAAAGCCAGGGTCTGTCATGGTATGGGGTTGTGTCAGTGCCCTTGGCAAAGGTAACTTGCACTTCTGTGATGGCACCATTAATGCTGAAAAGTACATAGAGATTTTGGAGCACAATATGCTGCCTTCAAGAAGACATATTTTCCAGGGACGTCCATGCATATGTGGTTTTGCATATTTCAACAAGACAATGCGGAGGAAGAGGGTACGGGTACTTGACTGGCCTGCCTGCAGTCCCGACCTGTCTCCAATAGAGAATGTGTGGCGCATTTTGAAGCGCAAAATGCGACAACGAAGACCCCGTACTGTTGCCCACCTTAAGACTTGTTTGCAGGAAGAATGGGACAAAATTACACCTGAAACACTTGGTGTCTTCAGTCCCTAAACGTCTTTTAAGTGTTGTGAAAAGGAATGGCAACATTACAAAGTGGTAAATGCTTTACTGTCCCAACTTTTTTTGGAATGCGTTGCAGGTCTGAATGACAGGAAAGGATGTATATTTACAAATGACATGAAGTTGACCAGACAAAACATGAAATATTTTGTGTTCATATTGTCTGCAATGAAATACAAGTCAAAGTAAATTTAGAAATCACTACTTTCTTTTTTTATTTGCGTTTTCCATACTGTCCCAACTTTTTATGATTTGGGGTTGCAAGTCTCTGATGTCCCCAGAGTGTATATGTGAAATTTTGAGCTCAGAATACCCCACAGAATTTTTTTTATAGCTTGTTAAAATTGCCACTTTTACGGTATGAAGCCAAACGCGCTGATTTGGAGTATGTTGCTTTAATGTAAATGATCTGTTGCTACCGGAGAAGAGGGCGGAGCTTCAAGAGCTCAAGCTCCAGCATTAGCAGTGCTAGTCTTTGCAAATAAACATTCCACTATTAATACAAGCCTGTTATCTTTACAGAAAACATACTCTGTTTCAAAGTCAGTCATCTGATTATGCTGTGCATAATAAATTCGCATTTATGAATTACACAGACGGGGAGCACGGCGGGATAAAAATAACAACATAGCTGGTATCATGCTATCACAAACTTAAAAGTCCCATTTCTGATTATGAGCTCGACAACTTCAAGCGATCGACTCCCATTGCTTTCATATGCAACTTTTAACTACCGCATTCCTATTCACGATCATTCTGGTAGCACCTAAAGGCAGCATCAGTGAAAAACACATAGACAATGATAGCTTTAGCATCATTAGCCATACAGAGTGACAAGAAGCTCTTTCAGAAAGGCATTTTGGAAAACAAACGTGTGATACTTACTTTGTCTGGAGCTGACATTCGCACACGAAGCGTTGGAATTAATTCCTAAACATTTAGGGGACTTTTCCTTTGAAAATGAAATTTAACCACAGTGTCCTCGACTGTGCACACTAATGGGAATCTGTGTTGCAGATTTGGCACATTTTTCTGAAGAAACCTTTAGAGCCTAGAAACTTTTAGCTAAAGACACAAGTCTCCTCATGTACAGTGCTGTGATAAGGTTTTGCCCTTTTCCGTTTTTGTTATTTTTTGCATATTTGTCACACTTAAAAGATTCAGATAATCAAACTAATTGTAATATTACACAAAGATGATGCAAGTAAATACAAAATGCAGTTTTTAAATGATAACTTCATTTATTAAGGGAAAAAAGCTGTCCAAACCTACCTGGCCCTTTGTGAAAAATGAATTGCCCCCTCCTGTTAAATCATGTAAGAACTGTGATTAAACACATTATTTTAGAAAGCTAAAGTAAAATTTCACTAGCTAAACCCAAGCCTGATTACTGCCAGACCTGTTGAAGCAAGAAATCACTTAAATAGAACCTGTCTGATAAAGTGAAGCATGCTTAAAGAGCAACACATCATGCCGCGATCTAAAGAAATTCAAGAACAGATGAGAAACAAAATAGTTGATATGTATCAGTCTGGAAAGGGTTATAAAGCCATTTCTAAGGCTTTGGAACTCCAGCGAACCATGGTCAGAGCCATTATCCACAAATGGAGAAAACTTGGAACAGTGGTGAACCTTCCCAGGAGTGGCCGGCCTACCAAAATTACTCCAAGAGCGCAACGACGACTCATCCAGGAGGTCATAAAAAAAAACCAGAACAACATCTACAGAACTGTAGGCCTCACTTGCCTCAATTAAAGTCAGTGTTCATGATTCAACAATAAGAAAGAGACTGGGCAAAAACGGTATCCATGAGTTCCAAGGCAAAAGCCACTGCTGAACAAAAAATACACAAAGGCTCATCTCAACTTTGCCAAAAAAATATCTTGATTATCTCCAAGACTTTTGGGCAAATATTCTGTGGACTGAGTTTTGAGACAAAAGTTTAACTCTTTGGAAGGTGTGTGTCCCGTTACATCTGTTGTAAAACCAACACAGCATTTCATAAAAAGAACATCATACCAACAGTCAAACATGGTGGTGGTAGTGTGATGGTCTGGGGCTGCTTTGCAGCTTCAGGACCTGGATGACTTCCATAATTGATGGAACCATGAATTCTGCACTCTATCAGAAAATCCTGAAGGAGAATGTCCAGCCATCAGTTTGTGACCTCGAGCTCAAGAGCACTTGGGTTATGCAGCAGGACAATGATCCCAATCACACCAGCAAATTCACCTCTGAATGGCTCAAGCAAAACAAAATTAAGGTTTTGGAGTGGCCAAATCAAAGTCCGGACTTAAATTCTAATTCTGCAAAGAAGAGTTGGCCAAAATTCCTCCACATCGATGTGAAAGACTCATTGCCACTTATCGCAAACGCTTGATTGCAGTTGTTGCTGTCAAGGGTGGCACAACCAGTTATTAGATTTAGGGGGCAATAACTTTTTCACGTAGTGCCAGGCAGGTTTGGACAGCTTTTTTGCCTTAATAAATTAAATCATTATTTCAAAACTGCATTTTGCATTTACTCGGGTTATCTTTGTGCAATATTAAAATTAGTTTGATGACCTGAATCATTCAAGTGTGACAAATATGCAAAAAAACAACAACAAAAAAACAGGAAGGGGGCAAAAACTTGTTCACACCACTATTTCAAATCTGAGAATAATGATTTTTTTTTTAAGATGATGCTGTGTATTATTTTTTTTATGAGGCTTTCTTTTTGGGCAAATCAAAGAAAATGAGAGGGAGAAACATCTAGTATGTTTCTGCTAACAGGTGCTGTAAGGGCAGAATTTCCAAATGCAAATTTTGCCTAGAGTGCAGATGTAACAATGAGCAATTTGCAAATAAAATTATGTTAAATATTAAAGTAATACTTCAGAAATGTATATATATATATATTTTTAATCCTCTGTTGACCTGTTATGATTAAATGCACAATACAATAAACCAGAGGTGAGACCAAGTCATTGTTTTGCAAGTCACAAGTAAGTCTCGAGTCTTTGCATTCAATTCTCGAGTCAAGTCCCGTGTCAAGACAGACAAGTCCCAAGTCAAGTCCCGAGTCAAAATAAGTCGAGTTGCAAGTCCTCAACTTTTAGCTTCAAGTCTTAAACAAGTCATTAGTGCTCTTTGCCCAAATTAGTGTCTCAGTATTAATTACCATACCAAATTTATAGTAATTTATATCAGGAAGTCGGGTAGAATATGTTTTACATAGTTTCATTTAATGTGTGATGGGTGCCCTTAGTAAAACTACTCAAGTTCAATTTAGGGATTGTGCCAAAATAGGACAAGCAGTGAAAAAAAACTATTTAATTAGTAACAGAATAGCAAAGACAACATAATTTCATAGAAATAACAGCTGCAATACTTTGCATGTGTGCATAAGAAGAATATATGCTTCTAGGTGTTATATCTAAGCCAATGAGCCATTATTTAGAACCTCAATGAAATAGATTTAAAAACATGTGAGCGGAAACGCAGAAAGAACTGCTTTGAAAGAACTAGAAGAATAACTGCTACCATACTTTACATGTGAGAGGAAACCTGCAATATGGATGCAGACAAACTCATGAAGACAGTCATTCAAAAATACTACCATTCTTTATAACTAAGAGTAACAAAGACAAAATGTTGTACGTTAAATGTTAAGTTTATAATATGCATAGTTGATCGCTAAATTTAGGGGCTATGTGCTATACAGACTGATTTAAAGGGGTCATATGACGTTGTAAAAAAGAACACTATTTGGTGTATTTGGTGTAATGCAATGTGTTTATGCGGTTTAAGGTAAAAAAAAAACACACGCCTCACGTGCTTTCTCCTGAGAATAATGTGACCTGTGCTGACAAAGCGAGTCGAGCAAATCTGAAAAATTAGATATTTTTATTTTCACATTCTCCATTAAATTACCTTCAAAATTATGTATGATTTATTTGGAATCGGACAAAAAATGATTGCTACACCCATTTAAAGTCGATAGAGTCAGCAAGGTTGATTATGAGAAAGATTAAAGTTTTCCTCCAGTTCTTTTCTTATTCATAATTAGGCTACTATATTAATAATCACAATGTAGCTGTTTTTTATTTTATCTTTCCTATTATAAATAAGACCAGATGCAAAAAGAAAAAAACTGTAGCCTATAGGAACAAATAGCCTAGAAAGAAACAAATAATGCATTACCTTTATCATTTTACATGTAAACAAAAGCATACCCTACGAAAAACAAATTATCAAATGTAGAACACTTCAGTGTGTTCATTACAAATAAATTGATTATTAAAACTAGGCTACTCTTTTGTTTTATTGATAGATAACATTGAGACAGACGGCCTATTGTAATGCACGAATCATATAAAGTTACACATCAGATGTTTTTCCCCATCAGTTCCCCAAGCGTTCACTTAATACAGAACAGATTATGATTGCGGGAATATTGAAATACTGTAATTCTGTGTATTTATCAGGATTGCGCGCCGTCAGAAGGCCGTTATGTGCACTCTTCAGATGACAGTCTGCACGAGAAGCGAGCGGAGAAAGGTAATCCTCTCAGAAAATATACAATTAAAAATACGTTTATACTTTTAGATGTTTAATTACTATTTGGAGCATTGGGATAGCTAAACGAGGTCTTAATTAACTCATTTTTGTGAAAACCTCAAAATCTTCTAAAATCGACATATTTCACTTTTTTTTTTTTTTTTGCCTGTAGCTCAAAATAGCCCGAGCGCATTTACACTCATTTTGCCAGCATGCATGGGTCCCATATAACATCATTAAACTGCGGATAAGTACCAAATTGTCAAGTTTTAATGACGTACAGAACGCGATGCCTCAGAAAATCCGATCTGCCTGTTTACATGACAGTCGCACTGGCACATATCCGATTTATATCCGATTTATTTCCACATATGAATGAGGCCTGAATCCGATCTCGCTATATCTGAATGCATTTTTTTTTTTTCCTGTTTACACTGTCATAGAACAGATCCGATCTGTGTCACATATGAGCAAAAAAATCGGAATTGGGTCACATTTAACTGACAGTGTAAACGGGGCCTTAGACTGTCTTTTCACGTGTCGCGTTGCATCGCGCCGAGTAAACATTACCATGTCTACATTTGTGATCGAAGAAACGACAAACAACAAGCACTACTCTACACTGCTCAAAACTCACGTTTGAATCGTCAGAAGCAGAAACGCACTTACAGGCTGTGAGTCAGAAGCGTAAGACAGTCCTTGCAAAGTTGGAATTGACCCACTTTATAGAAACAGTTTTGTGCAAGCCTGCAAGCAAGGCTACTCTTCTGCCAGGTTCAGGAAATAGTCCTCCGTGAATTGCGCCGCACAGACTCGAATATTTGCGTTGTACTGCTCTGGAACAGTGTTGTAAATACAACTTAACCACTGATTTCTAGTTGTATATGGAAGCCCAAAGAAAGTAGTTTCGCTTTCACAGCGTCTCCAGGACATGGCACCGGCGGCAGCAACAACTCTACAAACAACTCTACAGCGAGAATAAAAGTCACGCCCTCTTTCTTTGCGTAAACATTTGGGCGGTGTTATGAAAATCTCCCCACATCGTGACGTAGACATGTAGACGTAGTGGGGGCGTGTTTGAATGAGCCGTTTTAGGAGGGTGTGGCAGAGTCTTAACTTTGATAAAGAATATCTCTTTGGTTTTGAGACTTTAGTCTTTGCAACTTCAGGGATCTTATCTCTGCACAATCAGCTTGTAACACTCCAAAGAGAAAGAAACACTTGAAATCGCATCATATGACCCCTTTCTAAGGAAACTGTCTGTCTATTGAATCTTTATAGCTAATTATCGCTTGCTTTTAATCAGCCAGAGTTTTAACATTCATTGGTGTTTAAATTGTGAATGTACTGAGACTGTCCTTTATATCATTCTATTTATTATGCTTGTACAGCACTTTGGGCAACCCTCGTTGTATAAATGTGCTTTAAAAATGAATAAACTCAAACTCATTGAATCTGTCCTGTGATAATGCTCTAATCAGCACATTCATATCTTGTAATACTATTAACATCTTACCTTCAATCTTATTTTCGTCTTGGGGTATTGAGAGATGAAACTCTTTGGGTTTCACAATTTCTTTTACCTATGTTTGAAGAAATACTTAATAGAAACTTTTCTAAATAATAATAATAATAATAATAATAATAAATGTTTTTCTAATATCATGAAATACATCTGGTTACACTTCTGCATTTTGTCTGAAGGAGTGCACTTACCTGGAATTCTGCCACAGCTAGGGTTGCCAACAATAGATATATGTAAATGAAGTGTGGCTGCTTCAGGTACATCAAAAGGGCCACCATCTTAGATAGTGTTGTAGTCAACAAGGAGACCTGTTTGAACTGAAGTCACATGAGAAGATGCCTCAATGTCCAGAATAAACAACTTTTGTATTGAAAATAGGGGTGTCACAATATTCTGATATTTAAACAATGAAGTACTGACATCATGTTAATACTACATACTGTTTATGATAATAGAGAAAAATGACACTGCTAGATTAATAATAATACATTGATTTTTCTAAAAGGAATATGATAAGAAATATGATTGTTTAAAATAATCCAATCTGTAATGTGCAGATTGAACCAGTATTCAATCAGCAAAGAATACTGGTTGTCAATTGAGCTGAAGCTCAAGGGTGAATGAAAACCAGTAAATGCAAACACTTTGCTAGCGGGTTAGTAAACTCAACCAAATGCAATCTCGTATGATATTAATTAGGTATACTATATGTACAACATAAAAACAACATTAAAACTTACATCTGCACAAAAGGACATGAATGCACCAGTGAGCTACTGAGCTGTTTGAAAATACACAGTCAAGCCAGCCGCGATAAGTGTAATAAACGAGTGAAGAGTATGAAAAAAGTGTGATAAAAAATAAGACATGCTTCTGCTGCTGTACAAAGCATATGTAAATATGAATTACCCATAGCTAGTGAGGGCGCTTTTGAAGCACTGCTTCATGAAGCTTTGAAACCAAATTATTTGTTTCAAACCAGTGGTTTGGAGTGTTTATCAAACTGTGAAAGTCATGTGATTTACATTTATTCATTTAGCAGACACTTTTATCTAAAGCTACTTATAGTTGAGGAATACAACAGCTGATTCATCATAAAGAGGCAAATAAACACAGGAAGTGCTCAAAATTGTCACGATCTCCAGATGGAGAGCCCATGAGGTCCTCTAGATGGCACTCCATCCCATACCTTTGCCACTTAATCCTGATTCCATATCCCATAACCCCCTGCCTAGGAACTGATTACAGACACACCTGTTCCCCATTAGGAGGACTATTTAAGCTGCACACTCTCACATACTCATTGCTGAGTCTTGAGGTGCTTTCACACCAGAGGAACATTTTCATAGTTCATAGAACTATTGGCAGAAGTTACTGCATTTTGGCGTGATTGCATCGCAGGAACTAGGAACGTATTTAGTTCTAGGAACTCCGTTTGGGGAACTAAATTTGCTCCTACTTCAGAGTAGGGTTTAAAACGGTTCTATAGGAACTACCAGTGACATAAGTGTATGCTGACTGGCCAAACATATACGAAACACCGGGAACAAAAGGGTACTGTTCCAGTGACAAGCTGTTGTACCCCAAAAAGGTGCAATTTTGGCCCCTTATTTCCTGTATATAGCCTATACATCCACAACAATTTCTGAAACCCCAGACAACCCTATTATTTGTATGGCCATCACATAAAAAGGTCTAAATCCTTAGTCTGGGGCCTTGGAAAATAATGAAAGATTCTCTCTTGCACTGCATCTCTTGCACTTAATTTCCCTTTTTTTCTTACCTGTCACCAGCAGGTCTACTGTTATGAACAGAACCATGTCCACCTTCAATTGTCCACAAAACAAAGACTTGTATAATGTTATAAAATACTTCTATTTGTTTTGACTTCACGGTTTTGAGCCGCAAATCAACCTATTAGAAAGATGTCTGAAGATCATGTGACACTGAAGACTGGAGTAATGATGCTGAAAATACAGCTTTGATCACAGAAATAAATTACATTTTACAATATATTCAAATAGAAATCAGTTATTTTAAATAATAAAAATATTTCATAATATTACTGTTTTTGCTATATTTTGGATCAAATAAACGCAGGCTTGGTGAGCAGAAGATACTTATTTAAAAAAAAAAACAATACAAATCTTACTGATCAAAAACCTTTTGACTGTAGTGTATTAAAACACATTTTCTAAAGTGCCTAAAGGTCAAAATTAGTACAATATATTTGTTGAAGAGTTCTAATACTGAACAGACTATTGAATTAATAAGCTGTGACTCGTATTATTTTTGTTGCTGTCTCTAGCTCCCTCCCTCCCTGTACAATAAATCCATGTGAATATCTGTCTCTGATAAATTGTTTAATGTAACTTTACAATCGATATTGGTGTCCTTTAGCACAGTATTCTGACTGATGATAACCAGATACCTAACAGATACTAGCAGTTTAATACTCAACTATGTTATTAAAGACAAAACCATCTAGAGTATTCACAGATGAAAATGACCTGCACTTGAAGCCCTGAACAAGCCAGTAATTTTGCTACATTTCACTGCTTCTTCTGGCAATAATAAAACAAAACAGGGCAGCGGGCCAAATCAGCCGCCAGGCCACCGGGAATACTCCCAGTGCTTCTGATGGCCAGTCCGGGCCTGGTGTGCAGACGTCCTCTGAGGTGTCTTGTTATATGCACTTATGGTGCAAGTGCACATTAACTCCACTAGGGGCTGTCTTGGTCTTATTATGGTGGTTACCAAAGGTAACGAGTAAGTGACTTCACTCATCTGCTGATGGGGGCATGAGCCGTTTGTGTTCAACAATGGAGCCTCGTGACACACTTCCGTTTTGAAATGTTACGGCTCAGTTATTTCCGGTCCTGTATATTTTCAGTGTGCTGTAATCATCTACTTGACTTAAACGCCTAATAAAATGAGAGTTTGCAGGATAATTTCAAAATCCGGGTATTTTCAGAGACAGGAGAAGACATATTCTGATGATTACGGTGTACAGAATTTTCCAACTCAACGAAACGTGAAGTTTTAATCCAACATCAACCGATCTGAGAAAGCAGTGGCTGGTAATCATACGTGATTGTTTCACCACAGGGTGCTAGTGCTCTAAACTAGTGATCACGACGCTGCAGTGTTTGTGAGATCTGATGAATAAGATCAGAATGAACCTTCATTTATCATTTTAATATATTTAATATGTCAGTCACTATTCTGTGTCATCATTTCACTGTATGTAGCCCAGGGCCGTAGCTAGAGGATTGGGGGCCCCCTGAAAAAATATTGATGTGGGCCCCCACACACACACATATCATATACTGTACAATATACAAGCATGGAACCAAATTGCATGCTTTTTTTGTGGTTTTCATAATATTTCAGTTATACAACTAATAAAATATTAGAATTATTCACAGAACATGGGCCTATATAGTAAAATTCCTGGATTTGTGGGGGCCCCCTGGCAGTGGGGATGGGGGAATTGTCACCACCTTTCACCCCACAACGGCCCTGATGTAGCCTAATGCCAACATATGAATATTCAAAGTAGTCGCACTGTTGACGTGTTACTGTTAAAAATGAAAAGTTAAATAAGGCAGTTACCGCACATTCATTCAGTCATTTTAAACACAGGAATAAGCAGCAGCTTGGAATAAGAGCATCAATGCACACAAACAATACAAATTAGCCACGGTTTTACTACAAATAAAACCAAAAATTGCAATTGAAGTTAAACCATATGACCACAAATTAACTCTGGTTTTACTACACTGACCATAGTTTAACTATGATAGGCTATTTGTAGTAAAAGTGTTATACAAATGTTAAAAACGGAAAAAAACATGGCACTTTTACTATAGTAAAACCATGGTTATCAGTCAAATTAATTTAACACTGTACATTCAATAGGTATGAAATATGATCAGTAAAAAAAATACTGTTCATGAGAAGACGAGCAGGTTAGTGAAGAAATATATTTATAAATTATTCAGAAAGAACATTTGGAAGGAAATATATTTATAGGAACATTTCAGCAGGTTGAAGATAATTCATGTTAACAGAGAATATGATTAATTGTTTTTTTTTTTTTAAGAAGCCCTAAAATGTAGTACTAATCTGCGTTCTTATGAGAAACGGTCTGTATGTACCGGAAACTCCCGAGCCGTAATAAATTGAACGCGGAAGTAGTTGTGCAAGTAGTTCACTGACTCTGAGTTTAAACAGCTCGGTTTGTTCATCACTGAACTCATGTTTATGATGAACTGATTCACTAGAAGTGAGACGCTTGTGTGTGTATGTGCTTATTTACTCACAAATAACTGTTAATATATATTAGATAACGCATTAATATGTTAAGTCAAGAATAAACAATTAATTCTCCATCGCTTGTAAAACTTTCTAGTTGATTGAACGGGGTTTAAAGATGCTTTAAACACAAACCTTTCTTCAGTCGAGTCTCAACAGATGCAGGAGTGCGGCGCATACTTATGACGTCACACCACCGCGCCAAAATAAAAGTCCTGTTCACGCGCTGCTGTCTAAAAACATTTACATAGAACATGATATACACATAATTAAAGAGTTGATAGAAATTCAGAGTTTAATGTATGCGTGAAAAACATATTTAAATGTATGTTGTCCAATTATGTGCTGAAAATATTAGGAAAAGATTAAAATACAAATGTGATTAGAATAAAATAGTCTGAGTTCATAAAGCAGAGGTTATTCTTGTTTCAGTATTTAAACGAGTTAGTGTTTTTCTCATTTTAAAAACGTGTAAAAGTTTATTCGAGTCTAAAAATACCTGAAAACAGGTATACAAATGTCTAAATTATGATTGATGATATTTATTTCCAATATATCTTTATAATCTTTTAAGTTATTTACATTATTTGGGTCACTTTTTCAGTATTAAAGCCATAAATTGATTGATGATAAATGATAAAAATGACCAAAAACGTTCATGACAAATCAAAATTGAAAATTCTTATTTTTTTAATGTAATACTGTAGTTTATTATAAATAATGTATCCGTGCACTTCATTATTTTGTTTTAATTCATGTGCCCTCGTAATCTTTAACAGGAGGAAAGCTGCTGATGCTTCACTTCATAGAAATCACTGCATTGACCAGTGCTGACGTGAGCCAGGGGGGAGTACACTACCCTTAACAATTGAAAGGATATTAGGATATCACCACAACATTACTCTTAGGACATCACAAACTATTTTATTTTTTTTAATGAATGACTTAACCTGATGGAGGATGCGCTCAGTCATTCAGGCAGTCTCTCTCTCTCTCTCGCATGCGCTGTTGAGCATGTTTTGTGCCGTTGATCGTCCTCGTCTTAATAAATAAATACATTCTTCATGCTAGGGTGTCGGCGGTGAATCCAGTGGAGAGAAATCCCCCCAGTGTAATGCGTACTTCAGTATGTAGTACTACAGACTAGCCAATGGCAGTCGAGTATCAGTTGCACGGGAGCAGAACTCGGACATCTTTAGGTTTCAGCACATAGAGAAACACTGGAAGATCCGAAGCACGCATCGGCTTGATGGTGTTTATGCTACAAAAATGCAAAAAACGATGTGCCTGTGGGACTTGTAACACTGATTCCAGGTATCCTGAGAGGATGGGAAATATCATTTATTTTATTACATTTCCTAAATCCAAACAAGCATTCACCCCCAATCCCAATGAAGACAAAAAAGTAAATTTTCTGATTGTCATACTCTTATTAAGTTACAATTTTCATCTGCTCAAGCAGAACGTTAAAGGTGTCATAGGTGATTGTCTTCAGAAACATCTTTTGTTATTCTGGTTGAAAGTCTCTTCACATCCTGATAGCAATCATTAAGTTAAGTGGTCTAAATGTATTTATCTGTATTTATATATTCTGTGGAAGGTGTAGGACCAAGAAATGTTCGTCCAATCAAAACGCTCGGTCCCAGCGTTTTAATTGTCTTTTCTACCTGTCTGTCAACGTATGTATTTGCATACCTCTGCGCACCCTGTTCACGCAGACAGATACGTCATCAGCGCGTTCACACACGCTGTGCAGACAGAGCGAGAATGTCAGACAAACATCAACAACCCGATCTTCCTTCCTGGTATTGTAGTACATTTACTAACTGTGCTATAAAGTTTTCTCACCGGTGAATGACACATGATGTAGCCCAGCGGTGCCCAATTCCAGTCCTCGCGCCCCCCGTTTTGCATATTTGCCCCCGCTTTGCATATCTCGCTTAGTTAACACACCTGATTCAGATAACCAGCTCGTTAGAAGAGAGCTACGTGCATGAACTGTGTTCAGATGGACATGCTCCCTAAACAGTGTTCATTGCTCCCTGAGCAGGGAAAATCCGTTGAAGTTGATTTCACTTCGGAACATTCATTCACGGATTTGCGCTGCGCAGCATCTTCACTCACAGATGAAACTTACTAGAGAAGTGTGACATAATATACCTCTGTAAATAAATACAATTTAAATTCACATCTCGCACACTTTATTGCCCTTTGTATGGAACATATACGCTTGCTTTGAACTGGAATCATGGTGGAATATCTGGTGATGTCCACTTCGCAGGGCACTTATGACTTACGGTCGAATAGAACAACCGTCCGACGTGATAAGAGATACATATGAAATGTGCAGAGCGGGGAGGGCATGAGGACTGTAATTGGAAACCGTTGATGTAGTAATTTAATGTAGTCTCTGGTATTCCGCTCTGTGAGCGTATGTGCGTTCAGGGGGCGTGGCTTTGGACGGTGATTGCAGGGAGGGTGGGACGTTCGCTTTCAGTGCTATCAGGCTAAAGTTAGCACTTTCTGAGATGTCCCACTACACCTTTAAGTTAGAAATCGGCAGCATTTACAATGCTATTGCACAGCAATTCGTACGTATTTTACGAGGTGGCTAATTCGTACGAATTTGTACGACCTCACTCGCACGATTTTGTACGATTTGTCTAAACCCCAGTGACGGGTAGGTTTAGGTGTAGGTCATTCGTACAAATTCATACAAATTGGCAACTCGTAAAATACGTACGATTTAGCAAAAATCGTATAATTTGTACAAGTGAGGTCGTACGAATTAGCCACCTCGTAAAATATGTAGGAATTGCCGTGAGATCGGGCCCCGGATTTACTGTAACACTGTCTGTGTTATTGTGGCAGAAATGTAGATGTTCATATTTAATTTAATTAAATCTGAATGTGTAGGCATTAAATGTATTAAATGAGTAATGGAATATAATTACAGTTATTAAGCTATATCAGTTTTTTTGTGTATTTTTGTTATTTGTATTGCACTTGTATAGAGTAGTCTATAATAAAAACATGTCTGGTTACTTTCACAACTTTCACCCAGGAGCAAAAAATCTGCCACTAAACTTGAAAGAAATAAAGATTGACATATATCATAGCAATTATCAATATCGACTGATGTAAAAATTCTATAGTGTTTTTTTTTGGGGGGGGGGGGGGGGGGGGGGGGGGGGGGGGGGGGGGGGTGGGGGGGGGGGGGTGGGA